>UCOL01000191.1:0-88741 GCA_900474335.1 Ormyrus nitidulus | reverse complement strand
GGCGGTGCACGAGAAGTCGCCAATTTAACTGAACCCCCCCCCCCCGAGTGTAGCTTGTGTACGTGACTTGCTTTATTGCTTATGCGAACGATATACTGCGATTTTAACGTCGCGCTCGGACACCGGGAAAATATTTTTAGCTGAATTTTCGTACCGAAGGTTGAGAGAGTTGTTTTTTTGTTTCTTTTCTCGGCCGTGCAGTTGGTTTTTCGAATGTTAATCAGACCGCATCGTGCAATGGATTTATTATGGATTTCAAAATTTAGATAGCTTTTTTCAGGCACTCGATGCAAAACTGAAATACATATATTCATGAATATAATAAACATAAAGCGAATATGGATGCCGAAACGATCGATACCATTTTAAAGCAAGCCTTGCGCTGTACCGATCCAAAAATGAATAATTTCCGTTCGCCTTTTAAAAGACTGATTTTCGAAATTAGAATACACCGCCAAGTTTTTAAAAGTGCCAAAAACAATTTCAGGCAATAATGCTGGAATTTTGGCCAGTAGCGTTGATTTGAAATGAAATCGCTCAAAAAGGCTTCATGCTTTAAAGAAAATTTCTATCGCGAGCTCGCAGCAAAGGCGAAGAGGAAACGTAAGGAGGGAAAAAACGAAAAAGCACTTAGCCGAGTTTCGCTCGTGTCTGTGCTCGTTCGCCTTTTTCCTTGCGAAATCGATTGAAAAAAAATATAAGCCTCTCTAACTAGCCAATTTTCTGTGTAATGTTAATTTTGAAAGCACTTTTCTTTGTCTTGCATTTTTTGAGATTTCTTTTGTTATACACAATCTGAATTCAAGTAATTTTAAGTGTCAAGAATATACATTTTAAAGAAAGAATCGTTAAAAAAATAACTTTTTACCGGTAGAAATGGTAATTCTTATCTTAGAAAAAAACAACTAGAGCTAAATCCATTCCAATTTCAAGATAAACATTAATATCTCGGCAGATAAATTAAACTAAGATATTCACTACGATATACATATAGAGATATATACAAGCCGGAACTACAGCACTACACAGATCACATCTGATACAGACAGTAGACACGACAATTACAGAGGGAAAAAGGCTTCCAGCCCTAATCGAGATAAGAGAGTATATATACAAAACTCGTGGAGCGAAGGAAGCAGGAAGTGATATAGAGCGCATTATAAGGGCGTATTCCAAGGACTTACGGCGCTGACTTTGCGGACTTTGGTGGTGGTGGAGCTGACGTTGTGATTGTTGCTCGATATCTTGACCCTGTGCTCGCTGATGGACTCGACCGATCTTATGCTCATGCGCTCCTTGTTGTTGTCGTCGTTGCCCTTCTCTTGGCCGACGAAGAGCTCGTAGCTGTGGCAGGAGAAGTCCGACGGCGATTTAACGATCTGATCGGCAGCAGCGGCCGCTGCCGCAGCTTCCGCTGCTGCCTGCGCCCTGTTCTCCTTCGCTATTGCCGCTTCTTCCGCTTCCTAGAAATCGTAAATTCAAATGTTGCGAATGCGTCTCTTTATCTTTATACACTTCTCGATTATTGTATATATTTCAAGCGCACTTTAAGATTCCGAGGGATAATTTAACCGCTACCACTAGATGGCGTTTCACTATTTCTCTCCCGCAAGCGACTGATAATATCTCGAAAGTACAGTTTTAATTTAAATACGAATTTAAAAGTTTTTAAACCTTTATATTAGAACAGCTGAATGCAGGTTGTATATTTTTTAATAATTTCTATATTATTTATTCAATAAAATGTACAAATTAACATACCCTTATCGCTTGTTCCTCGGCCAACTCTTCCTCTTCAGCCTTCTTTTGCAACTCGTCGTACGACATCGCGACAATGGCGAGGATCAAGTTCACGAGATAGAACGAACCGAGAAAAATGATAACGATGAAGAACAGCATGTGCCACGGGCCCGCCGATCTCAGCACCAGCTGATAAAGATTCTCCCAGTAATCCTGGGTCATCAAACGAAAAGCGGAAAGCAAAGCCCAACCGAATGTGTCGAAGCTCGTGTAGCCGTAGTTCGGATTGTCCCCGTAACCTTGTAAACACGTGTACCCATGTGGACATTGCCTGAAAACACGAGATTGCGCAATAAATCATTTTTTTCTGCTGCGCGGGGCTGCTTTCGCCCGAGGCACTAGATTATTCGATCATCTGTTAATTACACTCTGGACTTGTGCATTCCGCATCGGTCAATTAAAAATGACATTAGAATTTTATAAAACTCACCCAGCTCCAGATGAATTCCCGCATAATGGATAATTTCCCGCTTCATCCATTCCGTACCAATTTGCTGCAATGATAAAGTTAGCGTGTGCTCATTTTGCAGAAAAATGTAAAGTTTGATTAAGCGTAAAATTAAAAAATGAAATAAAACTGAATTCTGCTTATCCAGTAATAATTTTTTACTCACTATCGTTACTAACAAATCTCTCCCAGTTCTCGTCGGTGAGATTGCCCCACGAGCCGTCTTCGGGAAAATTCTTTATACATTTTTGCGTCAGCACCCCCATGTAAATCTGAAGGCCCATCAGCGCAAAGACGGAGAGGGAGAACATTGTTAGGATTATCACATCGCGTAGATTTTTCACTGACTCTATCACAGCACCGACAATAGTTTTAAGACCTTAAACAGATGGAATGCACACGGTGAGCTGCTGATGCTGGTGGTGGGCTGCTTTCGCGAGATTATTCCGTTCGTGTTTTTTTTTTTTTTTTTTTATTCAGGATTTAGACGGAGGATCCTATCAGAGTTACGAAGTTTACGGGGATACATCGGTCGTTTTGTTGCATTGCTATTTATGTGTACTTATTTTGTTTTTTAATTGAATTTTACGGGAATGTGGAGTCTAAATCATTTGAATCTTAGATAAGTTTATTTCGTTTAACAATGTAAATAAATTTATAATTTAATTCTATTATAATATTTTGGAATTAATAAACCATTGCATTAGTAAATTTATTTAAGATTCAACATCATGTTTACGAGAAACTGAATATAAAATTCGAACATTTATTATTATATTTATGAATAAACTAAAAAATATTTTAAAGAAATTTTTATATGTTCAGTACATGTTTTACAGTTTAAATTTTTATCATTTTATTTAACAAATCACAACGTAAAATGTATTATCGTAAATACTTTATTACAAATTTAAAATACATACAAACCTCAAAATTATCTATTAACCCCTTTATAATGCCATTACCATTGTGAAATGTTTCTGTATAATCCTAACATTGTAAACGCGAGATTCGTTCTCTGCATTGAATTCATGATATATGTGTTCTGCTAAGTGCGTATACACATAAAAATTGTGCGAAAGACAGTGTACAAATTACTTGATAAAAGGTAAGAAACAAAATAGAAATTGGTGAAAGTAAAAATACCGATATATAATGTTGTGTTAACGGTAAAATTCTAGAACTATGCCACTACTGCGAATTACTTAACCCTGCGATCATTAATATATTTCACTCCAAAGTACATGCAGATGTATTTTAAGCAGCTTCTTATCGAAGTATCAAATTTGATTGTTGAAGGTAATAAACTACTTTACCAATGAAGCAAAATTCAATTTAAGGAACTGATTAAGCTGTAGATTTAAATGTATTTTACAATAAAAGAGAAGAAAGAGGGGGCGAGAGTAAAAAGTGATCAAAGGGTTAAATCATTCCGTTTGTTTCTTTATTTTCTAATCTCTAAAGCATACCTGGTACAATAGCGACAGTCTTCAAGGCTCGGAGGACTCGAAATGTCCTGAGAGCGGCAAGGTTGCCTAGATCTATTCCCATCGTCACATAACTGCAATACACCCGAACATCACACACACATTACAGTGGTCAAAGAGGGAACGAGGGATTTTGAAGTTTTACGGAAAAATTTTAATTGACAAAAATAAACAAAAATCAAAAAAAGTATCGTTATAATAGGCAAGTCGACAAAAAAAACGTGTCAAACACGATCAATTATTACTTTCGCTACGGTCAACTAATTCCTATGGTATATATTAAGTATAGTAATAATATATTGAAAAATTAAAAATGTGAATATATATGTATTCAAAAAATGATGATCGTAATAATTGGTTATTGTCATTAAATATAATGGGATATATAAGAACTAGTACTTCATGCAATTCGACGATAATATAGTAAGAGAATCAATTAATTACTTGAACTCTCAAATGTATATAAGTATCTATTAACGTTTCTTAAGTATCTATGATATATAAATAGAACTCTAAACTACTATAATATGTCCAAGCATACTTCAGCGATTATATTTTAATATTTGTACTTCATTTATCGCTATTTTCACCTGTAGAACTAATTTCATTGGAGTCAACGAACTCCAATTTATGAGGTGGAAAGGCTTGTAGAAACTTTATAATTAATCATTGTTTTATATTTAAAACTGTTCAAAAAATTGTTCCGAATGAGACCATTCAATCTATAATCCGACATTTAAAGTCAGAAATCTACATTTACATTTTGAAACTTAGCTACAAATAAATAAAATACAAATTCATAAAACATAACGGTGACGGCTTGTACGCCTGGACACATTTATCAATTTATACTGTTTCTGAACTATTCTAGTAGTAATTTACGAGGGACATAATAATAAATACTCTGTCTGAAATACTGTAAATGAGCATGATCGTCTATCGTTAACTAATGTGTACATGATCTATAATTAAGACTATGGTGTGTATAATTAAG
This sequence comes from Ormyrus nitidulus, assembly GCA_900474335.1. Taxonomy (NCBI): domain Eukaryota; kingdom Metazoa; phylum Arthropoda; class Insecta; order Hymenoptera; family Ormyridae; genus Ormyrus; species Ormyrus nitidulus. The sequence continues at coordinate 84,012 of UCOL01000191.1, read as the reverse complement.
TTCCACGTGTGGAGCAGAGCTTGTTCATTACTCGACTGACTATACGCTGAGTCGCAGTACTTGTCGTAACTATTAAGTGCACGTTCAGGACGAAGATTGCCGTACGATTTCAGAAGGAATTAAGCGATTGATAACGGAACGAAAGTAGAAAAATATTAATCAATGCTTTCGGCGGTTCGTAAAGAAATGAAAAGAACTTTTGAAACATTGAATGAGTTTCGAAGCTATTTCGGTTTCATTTAATGATAAGATTTTATGTACAATCAACGATAGTATTATTTTTAGCCTTGAACTTATAAATTGATCAAGCGCAAGTGGAAAACCTTAGTGAATAAACTTAAAATCACTTTCAGATGATCTCCAGCTGATTTTCATCTAGGAAATCGGGTATATCGAGATTAAATCTGACAAACTTCTTAGGCCGGGCGATTGTTTTTTTTATTTTTTTTTTTTTCGAGGTGCACGCAGGAGCAACACGTGGTCGAGAGTTATCAGACATTGGAATGATTTTGCACCTTCCGTGTCCTGCGAGCGATCGCCTCTTTTCCTCGACTTTCATCAATCAGACGGTATATAATTGTTGGCCGCATCGATCGGCGCTAATCGTTCGGCCCGTTTCCGGGGGGGTTTCCAAAAAGGGAAAACTCAAGCTGACTTCGCTGGAATTCGAATTTTTACGACGAGGAATCAGTGGACGAGATCCGCTTTTCATCGCCTGTCAGGGTTTTCGTTAGAGTTCCTGTGATCTTACGCGCGACAAGTCGCGAAAAAGCTGCGCGTTTGTCCCATGATTTTCACGCGGGACCAATAACCTCTTTTTTATACTTTTAATAATTACTTCTTGATATAAATGAATTTTTCATTTATGCTTTGATTTACGGTTATTTCTCTGAGATTTTTTAATTATTTTTTGAGACTTTTTATTCATTCCGAATAGAAGAAAATTTATTCGGAAGATTGAAAATTAGCACAAAAAGTTTACTCAAGAAACGTCGGGAAATGTCGAGATCCAACGAAATTCTCGTAATCTCAGAATTAAATTTACTAATCAGCAAAGGCACGTAAAAGGTTCTCAAAGGTAGAAAAATTTCTGAAAAGTTAACGAATCGCTTAAGTCGCCTTAATCAGCTTAGTCGCTAGCGTTCCGATAAGAAAATAGTTTAAAAATAGATAAAACCAGAGAGAGAGAGGGGGACAATCAAAGAGAAGAAGAAAGGGCTACACAGAAAAAAAATAGCCGATGTCAACGTATATAATCGGCAGCTTATCGATCTACATTCGTCGGCAAAACTTCGGCCTGTTAACGCGCACACTCGCAGAGATCCGCGCAAAATGACAATTAAGTATATGAGTCTAGTGTCTCGGCGCAGAGGTAAGCACATTCGTGAATTTGTTAGAGGAAGTAACCCGGGCCCAGTTATTATTCGTCTCGGGTCTCGAGTGGATTTTTAATTATTGTTCACCTTTGCGCCTTGCACCTCTAAAAGAACTACACATGTATTAATTTCTCTAAGAGATCTGTCTCTATGTCATTATCTGAAGCTGTAATATTAGATATTTCATTAAGATGACGCAATGAAAAAGAAAAAGAAAATTATAAAAAAGACTCCGTCGTTCTAACTAATGACAGATATAATGTTCCACATTTAAGACAAGTATATATATAGAATATTTGTTCATATCATACACTCTGATCTCGAGAGAGTGTGTGTTTGTTCCTTGATCCGAATGACTCTATAAAATATGCGGGGGGGCTCCGTCAGTCTAGTCGTAAAATTATCATTAGACAGTAAGAAATGATGAATGATGAGTTGAAAAAAAAAAATAATTATTATCAGCAGCGTCGTATCGCTGAGTATCATTATACTTTCAGTCCTCGCCTCGTGTAAGTATTAATATTTTGTGAGAGAGAGATAGAGAGAGTGTGGCAAATGTGTTTCTCATAATTATCTCAGTCGGTACAGATGAGCATATAGAATAGATACATGGTATTATAATTAGTATACGAATTACAGATTTTATTATTAGCAATGATGAGGTATATAAGATTGATGATAATTATTCCTTATTTATAGGTTATTTATATAGTTTCTGGATAGAAATAATATATTTTTAACTACTCACGCTAAAGCTATAACTACGAAGTCGAGCCAATTCCATGCATCTCTAAGATAGGTAAAAGGCTGCAGAATGAAACCCCTCGCCATCACCTTAACAGCGGACTCAAATGTGTAGATGCCCGTAAATATGACTCTGTAATCAGTCGGTAATTGAATTATAAAACTCCGGACCACAATCATATCAAAGAGAGAAGAGCAGTGTATACTTACTCGGTGGATTCGATGGTGGGCGTCGTGGGCATGATCATGAGTATGCAGTTAACCAAAATTGTGGTGATGATGAAGAGAGAGAAAAGGGGATGGACCAATATGTAGATGGCCACCCGCCATATTGGATTGAATGGATCAAGGATCCACAGGGCATCCGTCGCGGAGAACCTAAATATGTCCTTTCCTTTGCTAATGACCACGAATGTCTGCAATCAGCGTTAATTCATCCTTTAAATTATCTGCCTTTTCCTAAATATATATAACCTTTCTCTCGTGTTTTACGAGGAGAAATTTGAATAAATCGCAGGTAGGGGAAAAGATTTTGAAGCATAATAAGACAAACAAGGCTTTTTATTAGCCGAGGTAAAGAATTTATGAATGGATTAAGGTGTCCTACTAAAATTACTGTTATAAAATGCGGCTTTGTAATTTAAGTTTTCGTGTCGAATTCTTGCGTGCTGATATTTTTCGCCCGAACCCATTTGGCTAATGAGGATGGCATAATCAATATTATTATAAAATTAGAACGCGCTCTCAAAAATATTTTTGTTATACTTGCTGAATTTTAATTTATTGCAACTTACTTCAAATGTTACTTTATTTTTTCACCATTACAATTAAAAACAGGTTTGTTCGAACGGAAGAGGGAAAATAAGCGAATTTCAACGATCTACTTTTCGAATTATTTTTAAGTCGATATTAGTGGCAGCAATAGATACCACTCCTTTACTTGTTGCTTAATCAAGGTACAATTAGCTCCACGAATAGCTATACGTATTGATTAGTAATTAAGATTACAAGTAGTTCATTCAAAGGCAAATCTGCTCAAAGCTGCCTGCGGCATTAGCAATTACGACCCCCTTCAAAACGTAAATACCACTAGCTTTTTTTTGACGCTGAAAGTAAGTAAATTCATTGAATAAAGATTGATAATTTTTAAACAAATTGCTCAGAGTGATATACAAATAATATTTTGTTTACTTGGCTCAAAATTGATCGTCTACGAAATTCGAAATTCAGTTCGAAATCAAACGTGAACGTAATTACTCCGCGACTCAACAAGGACACGTGTACTAGCAATGGTTAGCCTAACACTAATGTCTTTATGCGGAGAAGCACCACTTTAGACTAACCGCAGATTACTGGAATTTAACTCTCTGGGGGCAAAGCTGAGATTTCTTGTCCAATACATAAGTAGGGTATTCCTATGTGAATGGGAAGCGGGAAGGTCAGTCTGATCCTCCCGACTAACCAACCCTATAAATTAATTACCACTTAAATTAGATCTACCGAAATATAAATCTAACGCCATTATTGGCACAGTTTACTTAAATTAAAACTCCAGAATAATGCTCGGAATCATTGTTGGTAAAATAATCGATTTTACTCGAATAGTCTTAACCCAGTTCTGCAACTTCAAAGTCTCTTCCCATTTCCAAATTGAAATGCCTCATTACCCACGATTAGCAACAAAACCCAAAACAGACTCACCCTTTGATTATGGTAGAAACTCTCAATATCTTCAAGAGGTACGGAGGCCAACTCGGGGGGAAATTCGTTGTGCAGTCGGACCGGAATGGGCGCTCCTTGCTCGAACATCGGATCCGGCTGTGGACCCTCATCCTCATCTTCGTCGTCATATCGAATCTGCGGAAGCGCGAAAGCGGAGGTGAACACGGGCGGGCTCGTCGCCAAGGCTGATCGATCAGAAAAAAAGGGGAAAAAACACGCGAGGAGCCGAGCTCGCAAACACCCTGTTTATGTGGCGGCCGCAGTAGCCCACGTGACTATTTTTTTTTTCTTTTAATCTTTGCTCGTGCACACGCGCAAGAACACCGACACCCCCCCACTGCGGGGTGGAAGAGATCGAGCAGATTCGAACGGTTGGTGCAAGTACTCGTTGGACTTTTATGCTTTTTTTTTTATTTTATTGGTTAGTCAATGAAAATGTCAACGGAATTGATTGAATTAAAACGTTCGAATCTGCTTCGAAGGACATTACATTTGGAAAAACCAAAACTATGGTGCTGTTCACGTAAGGAAGTATGAAAAATTTACCAACTTAAAATGTGAATATTAGCTTCTTATATATGCCTTCCTGTAAAAATGAGCAAATATACATTTTGAATAAAGATAATTGTTAAATATAAAAAAAAAATCGTTTAGTAACATTTTTCATACGTCCATTGGGGCTACTGCTGGGTTCTCAGGCGAACCCGACCCGGTTATGTTATTTTAATGGCTCCTCGCTCTTTCAAGATTTATTAATGTAATTAAAACTAAGACTAAACCTAAGATCTTACACGATGCAGCTGCGTGAGCAGTGTCAATTAAATAATTCATTGAGGCGCTTGAACGAGAAACGATAAGTATATATATATTTTGTCAAATCGACTCTGGTAATCTGATTAAAGCGCCTCTAACGAAGTTTATAATAAATGCGTAAAAAGTGAGTGTAATTTTTTCGCCTTAATAATAAGTATACAAGTGTAAGTCTTACAATACTCGACAAAATTCATGTTAGTCAAAGTGTGAGTCTTACTTAAAAAAAAGAAGAAGAAAAAACTCGATTACTGCGTGTCAGTTAGTACGTGTTTAAAGCTCTCAAAAACATTGAAAAATAATCGATACATTACTGTGACATTGTGAGCTGTTCGTATATATAAAAGTCAAGTATTCCAAAAAGAGTTGTATAGTTGAAAAATTTAGAAAAAATCTAATTTCGAAATAAGCGTATATAATTCAAAAAAGTGTGTAGAGTCCAAAAAAGTACGCAGATCAAAAAAATAATTGTATGTAGTGCGACAAATCTATATATATTGCTGTAGTGTTAACTTGTATAGCAAAGTGCGGCAAAGTAGTAACATTACTCTGTTCGCGTAAGTTACAGTAAGTACAGCGCGAGTGAACTTATAACAGTTACCGCGGGGCCGCGTCAACAGTCGAATTACAACGAATAAAGTTTCACGTGTGCTTCGATCAAAAATTAACGCGAAGGTCACTCGCTCGTGTGAGTTCACACGCGGAGAAAGAGCGAGAGAGAGAGAGAGAGAGAGAGCGAGTGCCGCCAAGTCGATACTTAATCGCGGTTATCTTTATCGGAAAGACGCGCACGCGCGCGACACCCGTACGGAAATCGATGGGATCGATTTCCGCGATTCGAGGCGTTCGAAACGGTGTTTTGTAGTATTTCAAAAGGACTGTATATGCGTGTCTGTCTTTCATCTTTCTAACTACGGATTATTATTATTTTTTTTTTTTTTTTTCTTTTAAATACGTTCTGTTTCCAAAAAAACACTCGTCTATTCTAAGAAAAGAAATATAATAAATCCACTATCTAATTATCTAAATTCTGTATTATAAAAGCTGAAACGAAGAATCATCGCTCTTTTATTCTTCATTCCATTTGGGTTTGTCTTGTTGCCGACACTACTTTCATTACGTGCGTGCTAAAATATATTGTATATATACCTCTCTCAACTCTCTATTTTCTATAATATGCGATAATAGTTCGTGTACAACGTTTGCGTGTGTGTTAGAAATTACCTTGGGAAAGAAGGAGAGAACAAAGGAGAGAGAGAGAAAATAAAAAAGGTGAAAGAGACGATAATAAATAAATAATCTAACGTCGATTGGAATCGCGCTGGTTCAACTATGAAAAGAAAAAAACGGAAAAAAAGAAATTGGTCGTAAATGTACATTCCAGCAAAAGCATATATAGAGAGTCGTAATAAAGAATGGAAACAAAGAGAGATATAAGAGAAAGAAAGGTAGAGGCGCTTATTATATTTGCGTTGCACACGCCAGAATTTCAAAAGCTTCAAGCCGCATACTAGAAAGCAACAAGCTACGCAAAAAGCCAGTTTTTTTTTTCTTTGCTGTTTTATAGCCTTTAGCGATCAAGAGTAGAGTAGTGGGTGCAATAGCTTTACAGTGTTTCAGTATGTGATGGTCCACTTCGCATGTAAAAACTCGATTTACGAAATTTTCTTTTTTTAGCATTCTATTTTGTCGATTTTTTTGATTACATTTATCGGAGCAATTGAAGCTACATTTTTCGTTAAAATTTAAAACAAAGCTCAGCTTTTACGAGCACCTGGACTTTAATTAAAAAACATTCAAAAACTAGTTACATCGGATAAATAATCGATTAGTCGGTCTCATTAGAGGCGAGTTAGAGAAACACTTTAATTAGAAAGATATCAAGAACGGAGAAAAAGTCGGACAGAAGGTAGGATCGAGTTAATACATTGTAGTGGGCGCTAATTAGCTCGCGCATAAACCAGCGCATGTAAGAATATAAAAGCAAAAGTATATATATATGTATATATAATAGCGAAAGGGATGCACAGCATGAAGTCAAAAAAGAAAAGCGTGACGTTCTCTTTCTCATTTTAGATGGACTAGCAGTTTTTTTTTTGTTACTTAGCACACACGTGGCGCAACATCTTACTTCTTTTTTCTTTTTCTTCCGTCCATAACCCGTCTGCAATTGGAGAAATGGAAGAAAAAAGTCGTTACATAAAATACAGAAAACACACAGAGGCGAGAAGAGTGATTTTTTTTTTGTTTTTTTTTTTTACTTAGCATAAAAGAAAAATTGATAGGAGCAATCGAAGGATGAGATAGATGGTAGTATAGAAATTATAAATTATTCAGAATTTGAATGAGGTCAAAAAATAAACTAAATGAAAATATAATTCAGAGCAATAAAGTATATAATAATTCATCCGTCGCAGCATCAATGATCAATCTAAGTTCATCTCTAGCATTACTTATTGGCTAAGAAGCGAGGGTTATTCACCTGCGCCATTTTTCTCCAACTTTATATATCCGCGCTCACGAAAACTCGTCGTCGTCTTTATAACGGTCGACGGGAGAGTAACCCTCGCTCGAATGCACAAACTTTGTAGTCATAGATACATTTGTACAGACAGAATAGAAGAGACACATCAATGGAAGTTCTACATCGATAATATATTACTCAAAAGGCACTTTATAATAAGTAACTACACACACACGTTCAGGTAATAAAGTTCGCACAAGATGTATACATCGTTGCACAATAAGTAGAGTATAACACACACTAAGAGAGAAGTCGAAGGAGAGTTGTTCTGTGTATTATATATTATATATATTATAGATATAGATAGATAAATAACGAGATGATCGGATCTGGTTTCTTTTTTCGTGAAAATTTGCCGCGCGTGCTGTACAGCGATAATGGTGTTGAGCACATCGTGATATATATGCCTCGTCTGTCATCGACACTGCTTGTGTCAGTGGCTAAGTTGCTGTATATGTGGCCGTTATATGGTTTATGAGCAAATTTATCAGTTTTTTTATAATGGTTCATTGTATTCTATAAAATTACTTTTTATAGCTTATATTTTCATTTTTTATTCTTTTTAAGTATGGTAATAGGATAGAGAATTTGTATCGGACCAATTTTTAATCTAACAAATGATTTTTAAGTGCGCGGCTTTTAGAAAGATCATTTTTGAATACTGAAAGAAATTAAGATTAATTATCAATTAATTAATTAAGAAACTTTAAATACAAATTCCCTTATCTAGAAAAAATTTTTGAATAAAATACTGTAAATATACGATTCTTAAATTAAACTAGTAATGAGCTTATAATTAACATGACGAATGAAATGAATTTATGAATGACTTGTGAACACTGCAATGGTACCACACTGAACAACAAAAGTAAAACTTTAGCTTACAACTTTGTACAAATAAAAAAAAAAAAAAAAAATTCAAAAAAAAAGACAACTTTAACTCCAACAAAGCCAGTTTTGCCGAAAACAAAGGGTGTGCGAGGAAACGCGGCGTCGCCGCGCGCGCGACGTCGGGAATCAGGTGCAGACACACAAGAGCGTATTTATAACCAGTTTAGGCGTCTTTACAATATGCACACAGATATAACGTAACGCTCGGCTTTCCAGGCGTCGTCGCGAGGCGCTCGGCGCCGCGCACACTTGTACATACACACCCGACGAACTAACGGAGATAATAATGCGCGCGCGGCCCGGGACATCCAAGCAAGATTAACACCCGCCCCGTTATGCACGTCCGCGAGCTTTACGGATGTCTGCGCAAGCTCGAGAGAGAGCGGAGAGAGAAACGTCGGCCGGACGGAACGCGGCCGAATTTCGAGAATGTTTTGCTTGCCTATTCGGCGGAACGTTGTGTTTTGGCGCTTGTTCGGGGCACCTGATTAGTTGGCTTTTTATAAAGCGACGTTGTCCGATCAATGGTTTTTTACGAGTTTTTATAAATTAGCGATTTTTATCGCGACGACAAATTTTGAAAATTTACGTTGAATATTTTTTTTTTAAACTTCAATTTGTAGTTACGGAATTTGTTGATGCTGGCTAAGAATAACATTTAACATTAAAGTGATTCTTAATATACAAATGAGGAAATTCACACGTAATAAAGTACATATATAAAAACACTTAACGAATTGAACATTAATAGTGAATACTTTGCGAACATAACGTGACAAAGAAATTTTATTACGACGTGGGATATAAAACATTTAATTCCGTTGAGTATAGCTTTACAAGAATTGATAAACAATGAAAACAGCATTTGTTGTCGAATTGTTATTTTTACAATCGAGCTGAAAAAGCACATTTAGTTAATTAACTTCAGGTGGAAAAAAAAGCCGTAAAACTGATTACCGAAAGAAATTCAATTTTGATCAATTAAATGCCCTCGCGTATCCTTCATTTTGATTGTCAATTAATGTTTTTCCAGCGACTCCTCCGGTAGCTTACGTAATTCTCCACGTGCGAGCGGACAATTAAAACGCGAGTAAATTGATATACACAAATGTAACATATATAAAACATTAAAGTGCCTTGTTAAAAAGTGTTTCTCACCAGCACAGAGCGATAACAACGAAAGCACAAACAATTAAATCCCCGCCGCCAACATCAAAGCTTTACACAGAAAAACAACAAAAAAAAAATAGAAAAAGAAAGAAGGATCGAGAGCGCTCGGCTCTTAAATCTTGCCCCCTTTGGTCGGCGGGGGCCAACAAAAACAAGAAGGACTTCATCATTTGCCGTGGTCCTCGAGCCCGAACAAAGTCGCGAACTCCTTTCCTCCGCGCGCGCGTAATTTTCCGTGAATCCCGAGCAAAGCTCGCCCACTTCAAACGGCGCGAGCCCGCATTGCAGTTTTCCGTGCCGCGCGAATCTATACGTCGTACACGTATACGCGGACACGATGCACAGGGGGAGAGATGCGCGGACACGTTTCTTTAGTTTTTTTTTTTTTGTTGTTTTTTTTTGGCGGAATTTCTTTTATTGTTTTTATTTCACCGCGACGTTCGAGCTTATCAGTCGAGGACGGAGCCCGGCTTTTATTTACAGTGACAGCAGGCCCGATTAAAGTGCACTTCTCGCTGCGACTGAATATTTCAATGAACGGGAATCTCGGGGAAATAAAGTTCTTCCCCCTCGCCGCGGCATCTTTTTATATCTTGGCTTTTCACATCGGAATCGAGTGGTTGCATAAATACGACCGAGGGACGTGCGGTTGACGTTGACGTTATTTCGTAGGTGGATTAATTTATCGATTAGCCGGGGAGCTGCTTTCGAACTAATTTACTATTCGTTTAAATTATTGAGTAATATATGAGATATATTATTAATAAAAATAATTTATAAATATTATATTTTTGAAAGTTTATTAAAATATTTTTTCGTAATTTGGAATAAATCGAGAATTTATCTTATATGTAAATATCAATGAAATAAAATTTGTTGGAAAATGTACGAATTTTTACGAATTTTTTGTCGGCATGTTATTTATGCAACCATCTTGTTTACACATTCATTCATGACCACTCATAATTTATACACGTATACTTGCACCATAAACATTTTTTTCAATAAATCGAATTTCGAGGCAAAAAAACTTCGCTCTTCGATGAATTACATTTTTACGTTCTCGGTATAAAATGTTTATCGTGCACTTTATCAATCCTGAAAAAAATCATGATTAGTCGACTAGTTCCTAAAATCCTTCAACCGTCTTAAAACAAAATGAAAAACTATATATACCTAAAGGGTAAACCGGAGACATCACAGGAGAATAAAAGTGTATATAGGTAACGTCTCGCCATGAGATAATCGTACTTACGTCGTTTTCAGCTCTTTTTTTCTCGAGTTCTTTTTGCTTAGCAAGTTCTTCGGCAATGCGAGTCTCGATCGCCGCTAGTGATTCCCGCGTGAACGGACGGAACAAACTTCGTTCTTCCTCTGATATAGAGCCAGAAACTTGGGACATTGTCTAGGCTGCACACAACTAAGCAACCTTCCTGTCGAGAAGCAGAGAGGGAGAGATTTGCAAAAGTGATTTCCGGAGAGCTCCGCAGAGGCGCGGAGTCGATTACTTTTCTTCCTCGAGGAACTACTACTCGGGGGAAGTATCGGCGGGCGAAAATTTTTCGCGCCGCGCGGCGGGGAAGGAGTTGGGGACCTAGTTTGCCTCGGGTGTATTGCTGGTAGATGTTTAATAGAGGAGGTATGATATTCCGAGTTAATATTATTATTGTCTGGTTATAGCCTAGTTTGGAACTGAGTTTCTGTTTAAATCAGGTTTGAATGCGGCACGTTGTGTTGGCGAATGTTAAACGGCACTTGGAAACTTCAATTTACAATGTATGTTAATTTTAAAAATTAATTTTAGATTACCGAAATATAATCTACGTCGTTGACGGTACAACACGATTTATATTATTCCAAAAAAGTAGCTGGTTCGTACTTTCGACAAAGTTTCATAAACAAATTAATAACCGAAAGCTTGTAATATAATCTATTAAATAAAGCATGAAAAATAAACTATTTTTTAATCTATTAATACAATCTTTTTCTGATGACAATATTCATTTAATAAAAACACCCTTTGTTATTTGCCTTGTAAATTATTAGCTCGATGATCAGAGTCAGTGAAAGTTTACAAAAGAAACCTTGAACCTAATTAAAAATTTAATACTATTTAAAGTTCAGCGAAAAAAGTGTAGCATTGAAGATTAAAACAGAGATATTTGCTTCCTCCCAGAGGAAGCTTTTTATTATTTTCTTTCACTTTCAAGAAAACTTCTAGAATACTTTTTACACAATTGCAAAATCAGTCTTAAATTATTTGTAACTTTGGACATGTAATGTTGTTTTAATGTAAAAGAAGAAAAAGAAAGTAATAAATCGATTATATTTTTAGTCTGGTCAAACATTTAAAAGGAGAAAACCCGTGCTTACTTTACGCAAATACACATTCAAGTTGTACTTGCTCGCGAAAATCTTGTAGAAATTTAAACAGCACTTACAATTAGTAAAATAACCGCATATAAAACCTTTAAACGTTACCTTTATGTCACACAGTTCTTATGACGTACTCGACATTCATAAAATCGAGCTGCTGCATATACGTTTCACAAATTAACAAAATATCACTCTCCACGCATACCCTTACTTTTTAAAATAAGTCGCGCAAGAAAATTTAATATCCAAAGCTTTTAATTTAAACAAATTTAAAACTGCACTGAAACATTTTACTGACATACCGTGAATCCTACTGATTATTAGTACATTAAAGCGGATATTTTTAAACTATTCGATGCAGATACTTCCACGTTTTACATCCGTGCAGTTAAGAATTGCCAAATCACCATCACGCGTAATATCAGGGTCGAGTCTTGTCGCAATAACACCGATAAGCAGCATCCGCCAGAATTGTAGACTTCATTTTCCTGTTTCGTCTAATAACATTGCTCAATAAAATTGCCCAGATAAATAGAAAATAAAAGCATACTGCTCGGAATTGGAACCCACCTATTTTTGTGTATTTTCGTCCGCTGAACGTAAATCAAGGATCAAATTTATTCCATCGTCCGGGATTTCTTTTTTCAATCTCGAAAAATTTTGAAAAAAATAATATTATAATAAGTCTAGGTTTGTCGATGCGTAAGTAGAGTAATGTCGAGTCAGATCAGACACCAGTAGTACAGGTAAACTTACATCATTCTTTGTGATTGTTCGTTATATACAAAAGAAAAAAAAAACAATTTTGGCTTCGAATAGGTGGATCTTGATTCCAGCATAACAGTTTTCATTTTTGTCGATCCATGTTTCTAAAAGAAAAATGTCTAAAAAACATCTACCAGAGCCCGAGATTTATAATTTCAATAAAAATTCCACTTAACCGTAGAGCGGAAACGATCGATTACAAAAAGGGCTTCCTCTCTCCAAACTTACCACCTCGTCAGCATGTACGACTTCTATACCTTGCTATTGGTGCTAACAGTTTCGGAAATGCCGGTCGCTGGGGTTTCGCGATGAGCGAATACGGTCCTGGCGGCTGCGCTGTGGCGTGGCTGCTCCCGGTCTGCTGCGGCTCGCGAGGAAGAGGTTCCCTCCCTCCAGCGACGCTAACGAGGGCGTCGTCTCGCTCGGCCAGGCTAGTGACTGCTGCTGCTGCTGCTGCTGCTGCTCCCTTGCTTGCCGGACGGATGGCCGAATCGCCTTATGCCGGCCGCCCGCGAGGCGGCCCTTCGACTGACTCTCCTGACTCCGCTTGATTCTGCTGCTTAGACGACTCCGGTGCTTCTTGCCCGGCTCCTCGCCGCCCTCAACGGACAACCTCTTCGCGGCTACGACTAGTGACGAACGCAGTGAGGCAGTGCCTGGTTTAGTGGGGCCCGTCGTACAACTCGAACCAAGATTTTTCATGTCCGACCTGCTGAGGAGTCGAGACGGACTTTAGATAAAGTTTTCTTGTCGCGAGCCGAGGCTTATTGATAAACGTCTATCGGTTAAAGTTTGTCAAAAATTGAATATTCCGGAAGAAGTAAAAAAGATGTTGAGAAAAAATTTATTCTCACTGTGCAAGTAGAAATTCAGAAAATGGCTGGCAAAGTTTATAAACAAACACTTTTATTTAGAAAAATTATTGGTGTACATTTTTGAAACGAAATTGAATTTTTTGTAAAGTAATTCCAACTAATTCGACTAAATCAGGGTCAATGGTAACCGAGGTATGTTTGAAATTAATAACAGCTCATTCATCAAGTCTCATGAGAATTTAATTAATTTGCCATCGTGCGTTTCGACTAAAACTTGCGTGTTTTTGCACGATCATGAATGCCGTAAAAAGACGTTTTTAATTAATGTTAGAAGGGATAGCTTAATGAGTATACGTAGCTTCTAAGAAATACTACGAATTATTGTTAGACTCGGGAGTTAACTTGGACGGCATATTTCTATTTTTGTTGGTTAATCTCCACTTATCAACTATTTTTACCAAATTAAATTAACCACAATTTAGTTTTGCAAAAATTAATGCTATTTTATCTATAAAAGTAAACAAAATTTAGTGTCGAAAAGTTAAACAATAAACAAAAGGAAACAATCGAAAACTTCGATAAAATTCAATGAAACTTTAAAGGTACTTACGTATACATGAAGCGGCGGTTATAATCAATCTGTTATCGGAATTATCATAGTATGCTCCGCGTCAGTCAGATTTTATCTGCAACACAATAAAGCAGAGCAGCCTGGTGAGCCTTTGTCTGGTATTGTCTGGCCGGAATCGGGCCATTACTACTTAAGAAAGTCCGTAACTACTTAAACGTCTTTTACTACTCGCTCGCACACCGCAAAACTTCCTCAACAAGTAGAGGCGCGTGCGCCCGGCCAATTCGAAACTTCGTCATCGATTTAATCTGCGGCTTTTTTTTTTAATTTTATCGATCGAGCGATCGATTGATTTCAAGGGAGAGAGAGAGAAAAAAATAAGAATCGGGTAAGGGGGAGACTCATCCGAGTCGATTTTACGGCTGATAAAACGCGAATTTTATATAAGCGGCTTATTTTTTAAGACTTCCGTAAGTCAGTTAGGCTATTCGCTCGACAAAGTATCAGAGAAAAATCTCTATTAAGATTAGTGCAAACGTGCGTGTCTCGCTCATCGATCACCGCGACGCCGAGGCGAAACGGCGAAATATCGCTAAGTCGGTCTATTAGCCTATTTTTAGTTAATCCTTTTAACGGCTCGTGTACGGATTAGCCGGTGTGCTTTTTATCAAATTCTTTTATTCGCTAATGCCTACTTGATCAGACTAAGCTTATTTACTTCGTTGAGTGAAGCTTTCGTGTAAAAGTATTAAAATATACTGAAACCTTTTCACGTGCTATCATTGACTATCTTAAACTAGGCAAGTATGTGTGATTTTTAACATACGTATTCCTAAGAGAAAAGTAAAAAAATTTTGAGGTTTTAACATATTTTAAAATTTTTTTCAGCTAGCCAATTTAATCTTGAGCAACGCTTAATTTCTATTGGGAATCGAGTGAACGTATTTTTATTCACATTCTTTCAAAATCCTTTTTAATAAAAATTCCTATTCTAAACAAGTACACTACGGTTTATTACCACCACTTATTCGAAAACCCATGTCCGATCATCGATCGCACAAGCGATCGTTCAAAAATCTCCCGTCCCATAAATTACCGCCCAAAAATACCTCGCCCGATAACGAGCCCATCCATCAACCCCGCGAGCAACCCTTCAAAATCTCCGACATCTCCTCGAAAATCCGAAATCCCCCGGGAATGCAAGCCAGCAGCCGCTGTGAAATCGCGTTCTGACCGAAGCTCGCGCCGAAATCAAAGAAAAAACCCTAAACAACGGAGAGCGAACGAAAGGGAGGGGGGTTAATCCCCGACGTCGGTCGGCGGGGCACGTTTTTCTCCTCGGGGGCGATTTCCGCCAGTGTTGCGTGCGAGGAGGCGCCGATCTGCCCCGCAGGAACTACGGCTCGAGCAATCGATAGTCGCAGCCGAACGGGGTGCGGACACGATGCCGAGAGCGATGCGCTTTCTTTGTTCCGAAATTCATTTATCGAGGTGTGCGCACCTGCGCCAGAGATGCTGGAGGGTTTTGAGAATGGGAGCGGATGCCTCGGGAGGGGTGAATGGAAGCGGCTGGGAGAGGAGGTTCAGGGCTTTGTGGTGATTTCAATGGGGATTTTCGTTTTTTTAATTGAGTACTTTAGAAGGGACTATTGTTGCGTTTATTAAGAATGTGGATTTAGAACAATTTAATGCGGGATGATCATGTTTTTTGTATTTTTGTTAAGAGCGTATTTATCATAAGAATTGTAAGTGTAAAGGCATTTTTTTTAAATTAGTGCAACCTTCCCTTGGTAATAATTGATAGAATAATCGAGAGATTTTCTGAAAAGATACTTTATGTGGGTAGGTAGTTTTTGAACGAAGTCTACTGCGTATTAAAAGCTAACACAAACATCGATTTCTGACCAAGAATTTTCTGCTCAATGCATAAAAACATAAAAATTCCTTTCTTCTCCTTTTTTATACTTTGTACGTGTGGAGCATAACTTCGTCAGAGAGAACGAAAACACGAAAACAGTTCATGTTTATAAATCATGAAAATTTAAGCTAGTCTTTATAATTCATTGCTTCTCATTCTCCCATAAACCGAGGTCATAAATAAAGGCAAAATTACTTTAATAACCGTAAAAATATGTTTTTTCCATTTATTCAATTAGTTCACTTTTGTAAATATTTTTTTATAACATTAAACAATGTATAAGTAACCATGTATTAGTTACATTATATGCAAACAGTAATGGTATTACAAAATTAATAAAACATGTTTTTCGTAACGTTCAATGAGGTCACGTACAAAAATATTTGTAAAGTTTGAACTATTTAATCTAGTATTTATTCTAAGTCACGCGACGAAATTTCAGATAATTACGACACCAATTAATAATTATTAAAGACTGTATTAAGTAGATACAACCCGAGCGCGGTAAGACAACCCCATAAAACCCATCTCGACTAGCCACGCCAGTTCCTTCGCAAAAATTGCACCCGACTCCATTAAAAAAAAAAACTCTCCGTCCACCTCGACAGCAGCTGCTCGGGACTGGAAGCGAGTCCGGTCACGTGCTTCTTCGCAGCCATTCATCTCGGGCTCGTTCGCGCATATCATCAGGCCGTTACGCGCGGCTTTTTTCGGAGAAAGACGAGCCAGAGGGCGGCCATCTTTTGTTCAGAACGCTTGCGCCGCCGAGGTGTGACCGATTCTCTCTCTCGCCCCCCCCCCCTCTCTCTAGCGAACGAACGTGGGAGGATTTTCATTGAACGGCGGGGCGACGAGCCGCTAGACGCTGCTTTGTCGAGGCGATGGTCCCTCGCTCCGTCAAATGACTTGCCGAATTCGATTTGGCGATTCGAGGGCGTGATTCCTTTGGGGAATCCGAGGCGGCTTTGATGCGCGTATGGAAATTTAGACTGGCTTTTTTTTGTGGTTTTTTTTTGCGGGGTGTTTTTTACGGAATGTGGTTATCAAAGTTTTTACTTTTAGCTTTTCGGTTAAATATTGATTTTACGGATGTGTTTTTAAAGTTAATGGGTACTTACTAAGTAGTACTTAATAAATAGTACTTACGTACTATTTATTATAAAAAGATTTGACAAAAAAAGTGAAATTAACGTTAAACAAAAATCTTATCGATAAACACATTATTCTACCCTCTGATTAAACAGATAAGAAGCTTAAGATCATCTAACAGACCCCTTAATCCCAGTCAATCCGCGTCGATGCGGTTCCATTAATTTCCCTCCATAAAAACGAAAACCCCACTTAAAAACTGCAAAAGCAACAACCGCTCAACAAAAAGTAATTAAATACTTGGAGCACATCGTTGAAACACCGCGCGACTGTGAATTCCTCCTCCTTCGTTCCTCTTTATTTAACCGAAAAGCGTCAGAATTTTCCTCCTAAATTCCACCTCGGCCCGCAGGCTCGTTCCTTATATTCGATGCTTGGCTCTCTCTCTCTCTTCTCACATCGTTGCACGCACCGCCTCGTTTCCCCCTTCCCCCCCTTTTTTTTCATTTCATGCTCGTTTGCAGCGTACATATGACTTTGCTCGCCGGGGTTTTACGAGCCGGCCCGGGCATTATAAGGACGCAGACTGTTTCCAAAGAAATTTTACGCCTCGGCGCGAGTATAAATCTTGGGGAAAGTGCTCTTATTGCGAGCGCCGCGTCGGCCAATTTTTGTGCCGGAAAAGAGGAATTGGGGATTTTTTTTTTCGAGTTTCGGGCTGATTCGATTCGATCTTAGGTGGTTTATGTGCCTAATAAAAGAATTAAATGGGGGCTTTATTGATGATGGGGCTAATTGAGTAATTGGAGAATTTCGGGGAGGAAGTTCGGGGGATAAAGTTGTATTTGAGTTTTGTCTGAGTTTGTTAATTTTGTTATAATATGAAAGAAGCATAAAAGCTATTAAATAAGTTTATTTTTGATGAAAGGGAAATATCAATCATACAATGTGCAATAAATAATTTGTATACTCAACAAATATTTAAATATTCAGTAATACACGTTGCTTATGAATATTTATTTAAATATTGTTAAATAAAAAATTCTTTAATATTTTATATGTTACCTTCATGTATTGTATGAGTAAAGCTCTACTTTAAAAGGAAAATTCATTCATGGACGTCTTTTGAAGGTTCGAACTGTCCTTCATCTTTACAATCACAACTTTCATGCCAAATTTCAAATCAATAATTCAAAAGGTCCTCGAATTATTCTCTCTGACATTTACACGCATTCAACTGATTGAGAATCAAATGTGCAAAAAAAGCACTGGACACACAACTTTACGAATAAAATTTCAATAAACTTCTTATAATCTAAAATAATATTGCTTCTTTTTTAAATGTCAATAAGCAATAATCAAAAACTTGAATCGTCCAAAAATCCAGAAAAAGTCGGGTACAAACTCCAGCAAGACATCTTCGTAACCAGCATTCTCGAAACATCCACTCTCAATGCATTTAGCAAAAGCTTACGTGTATACTTCATCTCCATTCATCTATTTCGTCCACTCGCGCGGCTCATTCGAAGTCCGCGACAACTGCGGTCCTCCCTCCACTTCCTCTCAGAAACAAGTTGGTTATTACAGACCAGCGACTCCTGGCGTAATCAAAAACCCCCGCGCCGCCGCTCTCCTCTCCGCTCCCAACAGATCTCTTGAGTTCTCCCATCCCCTGCATAATCATCACAAGGCTTTGTGCCCTCGTGCGCGTGTGTGTTTATGCGCACACAGAGGCGGGCGTAAAAAGTGAAGCAAAGTGGATGCTCGTTTGCGGAGGCGAGAGACTGTAATAAACGCGGCGCGCGAATCTGAAAGCAAAGGAACGAGGGGGCGCCGAGGCGGGAGAGTGAATTTTCGCCGCGCGCCGCTGCTTTTGTTGCCGGCGAATTTCGCGCGAGAAGCCAGAATTATTTTCGAGCTCTCTCTCTCTCTCTCTGTCTCTCTGCTTTCGTTTTTCCTACGGCGAGCTGTGTGTATACTTTCGCGAATAAGTGGTGGCGTACCGGCAATTTTTATAGGGATTAAGTTTCAAGAGATGATCTTATCCCGGGGATGATCATTTTCGGATCCCCATCAGGAAAAAATATTGCCGAGGTTAATCCGGTTATAAATCGACGGAATATCTGCATGAAATTTTGGAAGCTTGCGGAGGGAAATTAACCCCGGGGCGAGTTTGTAATTATCAAAACTGTTTTTAAACATCAACGAGATTTATGGGGATGAGAGGCCGTGTGGCATTGCAGTTGCGAATTCGCTTGGAGCAGCGAGAGTAATTAAGTTAGCGACCAAGAATTTTCGTGCAAATGAGGCGTTGAGGTAAAAAATTTCAATCTAAATATATTTACTTCGGACGAAGTTTGTTAGTTATTTAGCATGGTATGAATTTTGAATGAACTGTAAGTGACAAAGGTTTTAAAAATTCAAAATATAAATATTTTTTTAAAAAATTCATGGCGGATACGTTTTTTTTTTATACTGAATTTTTTTTAATTTTATTAAAAATTAAATTAACACTGTGAGATTGTTAAAACATTTTTAGTACATTCTAATTTGTTATCAAAAAAGCTTTGTATACATTTTTGTAAATTCATAATTCACATTTTAGCTAAGTAAAAGTTTTTGATAACAAAGGTTTTTTGTTGGTTTTCAAATTTACGAGCGTATTAAAAATAGTATTCTCAAAGAACCTTAGCAAATTCAAAATATTTTTCAAAATTTTGTTTTCTAAAAAACATCTATTACATTAATTTTGCTTAAATACGCTGAAAATCACAAAACAGATTTTTCACAATTTCTCCAAATACTTTATGAATCTGAATATAGTATAAACTGACAGAAATGCCGACGCAAAGCAGAGATAATCTGTTCATTGTATGATTTTCTTTTGAATTTGTAGTAGTACCGAGCATTTTTTGAAACTTTACATGCTCTACTTTCAAGTTATAAGAGGGTACAAAAGAATGTTTTGCAGTCTCTTTTCGCTCGCGTTGCATTTATTAAGCCGAATAAAGTTTTATTGAATAAATTAAAACTTTACGGTAAGTACATTTAATTTTCTAATTTGGATTAATATGCTTAATTTGCAAATAATTATTACAAAATACGCTATAATAACATTTTCAAAACAATATTTAAACATTATTTACATAAATACTACTAAAAATATAAATCAAGTCTATCCATTATCTAATCTAAAACATTCAATATTTTCCAGACAACCTTCTTGCCGCCTCTAAATTTGCACCCCCAAAAAGTCACGTAACCAAAAATCGTGCGATTTACGACTTCTGAAGCACGCCTCGACTTATCCATCACCAATCAGCCAGTAGCATACGTCAGCCGTTCGTTTTTCCTCCGCAAGCAAGACGTCGCCAATTCGAAGCTCCTTCGAAACGTCCGATTCCCCGGCGAATCGACTTATCTTCCCGGCGGCTTAAAAAAAAAAACTTTATCCCCCATTCAGCCCCGAATTCCCCTCGGGCGGCGCGCGCGCGATCTGCATCCTCGTTAATCCACAGGCGGGGGAATATAAAGCCGTCGGGCGTCTCGCGATCTCCCCCGCGCGCGACGCGCAATCAATTAAAGCGCGCGCGAGACCCTCCCTCGCGCGCGCTGCTTTAAAGCCATTTTTCAAAGGGAGCTCGGGCGGCTTTCTCGCGGCGCCGCTTCTTCTGTGCGCCAGCCAGCCAGCTGTTTCGCCCCGAAGCGATCGAGGCTCTCGCCAAGTGGGTAAAGGTGGGTAGGCCAGGCATATATGCAGAGGGAGAGAGAGAGAGGGGGGGGGGGAAGCTCGAGCTTGCGCGCAAGCTCGCGCGTTCGAGAGCGACGGCGCGACGACGTCGTGTGTTGTAGCCGCCGGACTCTTGGCTCTCTCTCTCTCTCTCTCGTCACGAATCAGGCCGGGTACGTTGCGGAAAAATGTTGTCATGGCGACCACTGCGCCGAGAAGTCCCGGAGAGAGAGAGAGAGAGAAGGCGAGGGATGAGAGAGAGAGAGAGACTATTTACACTCGCGGATGTACGTGGAAACACTTGCAGATGCCCGTATGAATATTTATTCGGCTGCGCGTGTATATGTGCTTTTTCGGTATGCATGCAAATATGCGAGGGGGACTTGTGTAATTGTTGTAAAAACGTTAATGCCGCTGCTGCCCTGGGGAATGTTTTGCCGAGCTTTTTAGTCTGCTTTGCCGAGGAGAAATGGAGTTCGCGACGACGCGGAAATTTATTTTTATTTTAGTTCCAACTAATAACTGTTTGCTTTTTGTTAATTAAAGTTATATAATTATGTAATTTTGTAGATGCGCCATTTATAATCTTGTCTTTTTAAGTTTAGTATTTCGATTGTACGTAATTTTCTTATCGTTAAACAACGTTTTTAAACGAAAACTTTTGCCTCTGAAAAGAATATATAAAAAAGTTTTGAAAAACTTGACAGTTACACTTTTTCCTAGTAAATCAACAAAAGCTTTAATCAACCTCCCTGAATCACTCGTCGAATATCAATCATTTTTTAAAATTTTTTTCAAGCGTTTCGTTTGCGTTGCGAATAGCCCGTACGTTCAATAGTACACATCTGTACGATCCTTTAACAGCATTATAAAATGCATTTGCTCTGAATCTAATGGGAAAATTACAATTCCAGATTGAGTAAATCGATAATAAAATTATTCTCGAAAATTTAACGAATTTGTCAGTAGTTAGTCTAAAGATTCTTTCGTAAATACTTCAAATATCTTTACATATTTATTCTAAAAGCACAATTCATACATTCCCCCAAACTTACACTCAATTCCCAAAGTCTTTCATCCTCAAACACATTCGAAACCCGGCTCCAACCGTCGATTCTAATTCCCCAACTTCCCCGCACAAAAAATCAGTGCTCTCTCCGCGAATTTCGCCGTTCTCGAGCACAATCATCAATGTTTACAACTACTTCTCCCGAACTTCGAGTGGCATCCCTCAAGCCCCCCCCCCCCCCGGCGGCAAGTTCAATCGATTTCCCCGAACAACCCGTTGAAAACTGTGTCAGCGGTGTAACTTACAGGCCGGAGCAGCGGAGGAGGCAGCATCTTGAGGACGCCGGGGCATCAGTCACGTACGATGCATACCAAGAAGCCTCCGTCACCCCGTCGCTCCGGCACGCAGATAAAGAGCGGGAGATACGGCCGAGGGGGGAGGGAGGACGGCAGAGAGAGAAGAGCGGAAAGGCGCCTTCCACATAATGATAAGGAGAAAAGGCGAATCGACGACGGATCTCGCCTTTGATCTCCAGCCGGGAGACGCCACTTTTCCCGTGCCCCCCCTTCTTCCGCAAAGCTGCTTTCCTCCCTCGCTCTCTTGACGTCCGAGGTCTCGGGAGGTCGCGGGAGGATATTCAAGGAGAGAGAAGCAGAGCCGCCCCGATACGCGAGCAGATTCGATCCGACGAGCGTTTATTGGATTTTGCGATTCGAATTCGAGCGAGCTGGCTCCTTTTTTGTGCTTAGTCGCTTTTTTTTACGTTCACGTTCGCGCTTTTTCGGTAACAGTTTCTGGTATAAATAGTCGATACTTTATTTGCATCTTTGGCTCTATCTGCACGATTGCACTTCTTATTTTAAGCTAAAAACGTTTTAACACAAAAATCCTGGTTTATTACTGATCTAGAATTTCTCTCCTGTCCAACTTTAGTCAGATCTGCCATCTAACACGTCGCAATAAATTCAAATTGAAATTTAACTAGAAACGTCGTGACAATGAGCTTCACGCGTACTCGGCTCTATTCATTAGTTCATCAAGCGATTTCGCTCCGTAGGAGAGTTAGCGCGTACCGTATCATTTAACCGTTTATTAAACTTATTTAACGGTCCAATAATAATGCTTACTGACGCGCGATAGTCCCCATTCACTGCGCCGATTTAATTCCCTCGAAACTTGCACCTCTCAACTTTGATTTACTTCGCTCGCCAAACTCGACGGATGCAACAACTTATATACACATCCGATGCTCCGGACTAAAAATATACGATCCGCGCGCAAAAAAAAAGGAAGGAAAAGCTAAATAAACCAATTACGTACAAAAGGCTCGCTCGCGCGTCGCTAATGATTAGCCGCCCTCTCTCTTTTTCGCATTGTTTCTCAATAAACGAATGAAGCGCGCGAGTTTCGAGGAGAGAGAGAAAGAGAGAGAGAGAGAGAGAGAGCACGCGAGTCTAATTGGAGTATATCCGCCTCCGCCGCCGGTCGTCGCATTATTTCCCGCCTCGCTTTTTCATCCTTTCGGCAATAACTGCGTCGCTTTAACGACACCGGTCACGTATACACGGCTCCGTGGCCATTAAGGTTTCGGTTCATTGTCAAGCATAACGCGATAAACGCGATCGATCAATCGATATATGAGCCGAGGCGAACACCACAGAGGAGCAGCAGCAGCAGCAACCCTCCCCCGCCGGTAATGACTTTCTCGGCAGCGTCGAATTCGCGATGCGATTGATTTATCGAGCCGCAGCCTTCGAGACTCGGGAACGGACGTTCGAAGCTTCTCCGCGAAAGGACGCGTGTGGGTGTGTGTCTGTGTGTGCAAAGCCGCGGGCGAGGATGGATGGACGCGCGAGAGAGAGCAGCAGTTCTCGATTCGAGCGAGGATAGCGGTGGCGAGGAGGCAACGCTGCTTTATGAAAATGGTGAGCTCCCCGAGGTTCGCGAGGAGAGTCCGCTTGATTTATTTGTTTGTTCGCCGTGGGATTCGTTGGGAGGGTGGAATAAATTGAGTTTTGAGTTTTCAAAAATGGCGAGCGATTAAACGGTAATGGAGAATTTTAGAATTCGCATATCTGTTTGTTTGCTCGGGATTGGGTCGATTGTGCGGTTTGAAATTCGAACGAAAATTCAATCTTTATGCTGTTGTTTCTAAATTTTTTACTTGAAACTATATGTAGCTTTAACAAAACCTTTAAAAATAACTTGTTTTAAATCCTTATTTGCAGGATAGAATAATATTTTATCACATCACAATTTCTAATTCGAAATAAATGTATTGTGCCACACAAAAGGAAAGAATTTCAATACACAGTGTCACGTATCAAAGTTTTCTTCTAGAGATAAAATAACAGAGCTCAGCGATACTCCACGCAACTAAAATATATACAACTTCTCCGATAGCGCTGGTAAACCGCCGTGCGCTGAATGCTGTATCTCCTCTGCATACGCTCCGCAAATAAACGTGCGTTGATATTCTCTCCGCCACGTGCACTTCCACCGAGTTCGAATATTACAAAAAAAAAAAGAGAGAAAAAAGGAGAGAAAAGAAAAAACGCACCTCCGATACACCCGGCAAAGGACGCTTTTGCAAACGGCATCATCCTTTCCCGATCCGTGAATGTGCCGTCAACAAGTAGAAAACGTCTGGCGCAAATTTTGCCTTTTGCGCGGAGGCACGATTCGAAAGCTGATATAGCTATCTCTGCGTTAGCATTCGCGTGTCGGTTATTTTTAAAGGGATAAATATATTAAGCGACGGGAAATATCATCGCGACCTTGTCTCTCGCTTCGACTAAGAGTTTTTACATCCAACGGGTGAAAATGGGAACGCTAAAAATAAATGGATTTTCTCAGAAAGTATATATGCACGAGCCGGCAGAATTTTAACTGAATCGAAGGAGGTAAGTTATGTTCTTCCAAATGAAAGCACTATGGTTTATAAATAATTTTAGAAAAAGGCAATGCATTAGAAACTCGGCCTTAGTCTTTTTAATCACATTAGAAACTTAAATTTGAGTTTCAAAATTTCTTCGCGAACTTAATTTGCACGTCTCTTGCAGCGAGATTCCTGAATTAAAATTACAAGTAAAAGTTTTGCACTGTTCATATCTGCAACTAGGGTTAATTTCAGTGAAATTAATATGAGTTACAAAAGTTAAGCTTTTATTATCATTCAGATTTTATGCCTAAGGAAAAACGGAAAACTTAAAGTTTAAAATAGTTTTTTAAAGCCTATACTGTTTAAGGCAAATTAAAAATCTAATACTACGCGAATGAAGTAAATATTTTCAAGGTAACGTTTTCGTTATTGCAGTAAATAAATCAAAGGCTGTGATTATTATTACGTTTCTTAATTGGAAGTGACATATTGTACTATTAAAATAATGTCTTTAATTAATCCCAGATTTGAATTTCCTGACAAAATGTTATATTATTCTGTAAATGTTCGTATTCCGTCAATTATAAACACATAAATTTTAAGCTTCAGAATATAAGCTATTTACATTGTATTCTGCAATTCTTAAAAATCTAATAAAACTTGAAGGCTAAATTGTTTGAAATAAAATTCTTATACTGATTAAAAAGATTTATTAAATTTTGTTCAGTAATAATACTTAATAAATTCGCAAAATAAATGGAAAACACGCATAAATTTTACATCAAAATATAAAATTTTAAAGACTTTTCGTAAGGCCTATAAACGTTAGTTTTTTTACGGGCAATCGTAAAAAAACTTTCATAGAAATGTAACTTCATTCGAAACTATTCCTCGGGAAAACCGTCCCTCAACCAAATTATAAAACTTCCAAGTACACCCCCAACTACTCGGCAGCCTAATTTGCAAAAACCGCCCGGCGAAAAAGAAATCGATAAGAGACAAATTGCAGAAATCTCCATATCTAAGCCTCCCGCAAGAAGCGGACTAACGACGAACATTTTTTTCCCGAAACTCCGAGAGAGAGAGAGAGGCTAAATTTTTGAAGAGAGGCGGAGTCCGCGCGTTCGTGTATTCACGGCTGCCTGCGGCCTCGCCGCAATAATGCATATTTTACAAGGGAAACCCTCGCGGCTCGAGCGCTTTGCGTCCTGCTCAATTTCTGTCCGTGAGCCTCGGACGTTGTGCTTTACCGGTTTTTTTTTTCGCCGAGACTAGCCGAAGGGATTCGCAGAACAGGAAGACGAGCGGTTTCTCCTTTCGAGTTTCGGATGTAGAAGTTGCGAATATAGTTGCGAGATCGAAAGTGTCGGTGTTTTTACGGTAAAAGTTTTTAAATTAGGTGGAAATTGTTAAGTTTTGCTTCTTTTAATGGGGATTGATGAGGTGTATAATAAAAGCGTTAATTTTAATTAATTTCAAGTAGTTAATATAAAGAAGGGCATTAAGAAGCTCTTAAAGTTGAAGAATATGTGCCGGAATAGACTGCGAGAAAAATAAATCTGCTGTGTATGTAGTACATAAACGCTTTTTCTGCCATATTTAGAATGCTTCAAGTCGTACATTCCATCGCTATTGGATAAGGAGGTCATAAATTTAAAAGCTCACTTATGTTTCAGAAAATTTTCAAGCCGTTTGACTACACGAACAGCTTTATGGGATCATAAAAATTACATTGAAGCATCTTAATATCTCAAAACCAAGAAAATTTACGCGTTATGTATGCTATTTTTATAGTCACTTTAAAGAAACAGTTAAAAATATTTTATTTCGAAACCACGCTTCAAAGTTATTTACGTAACTTAATAAACAAATGGCATCCGGAATAACGTTTCTATCAAAGTTTAAAACTTCAATGTTTTTAAAGCAACAAAATCACCTCCACCAATTTCAATTTCATTAAACGAAAGTGCACCCTTTAAAGTTTAACCCCGAATTCCTCCTCGAAAGGTACAACTTCAAAATCGCGCTCTCTCCGCAAAACCGTTTCTCGCAAATCAATAATTTCGTTTATTCAGCACCCAATCTAAAAACGGACGCGAACCGTCTCCGAAACCAAAGACCTCTCCCTTCGTCGCGCATCGCCGGGGCTCGTCGTCGGCAAAAGTTCCCGGCGGCAGCGTCGCGCTCGTCGCGAGTGGCGCGCGTCTCTCTCTCTCTCGCGGGTAATCCGGTGCACGCCGCGCGGCGTTCTTACAACCAGCTGCGCAAGTCCCGCGCTCGACGACTCTCGGCGTGGTACAAAAGAGAAAACGCACGAGAGAGAGAGAGAGAGCCGCGCCGCCGTTTTTCTCTCCCTCGCCCAAGGTTCAAGGACGGATTTACTATGAGATCAATACCGGTTTTGCGGTCAAACGAATCTCCCCCCCCCTCTCTCTCTCTCTCTCTCTCCGCCTTTCTCTTGAAATGAAGCGGCGCGCTGCATAGCGTGTGTGCGCGCCTTCGAGTTTATGGGTATATATAGAGGCCTTTCCCAGAAGCGCCCCGACTGACCGGCGACGGCTAGGCCTCCTTTTTTTTTTATGCGCCGAGCTGCTTAGTACCCATAGGTGAACTCGTTCCTTTTTCTTTTTTCTTTCCGTTACCCCCGGCCGAGAGGAGAGATGCAGTGCGAAGTTGGCTTCTTTTTTTTTTCTTTTTAGGGGGAGGAGGTAATGCGGGTTTTGTAGGTGCGGAGCGGAGTTTGGCGAGGAGGGGTGGGAGGTCGGGAGGATGTGTGGATGTACTTTGCTGCCTTTGTGGGTCAGGAGGAAAGGTATTAAAGCTTGTTTACGCGGCTGCATGTTGATTCGGTTTTTTTCGTAATCGCGCTTCCGACTTTGCTGCGTTTTATCGGTGTGTGCCTTGGTACGTCGAGCAGTTCCGCAGTAGTGATGAAATCGATCAGACGCAAGCTTATAATTCGGTTTATGCGTTTAATTCAGTTTTTGTGGAGTAGAAAAGGAGCGTGATTAATGTTGCAGTAGTTATGCCAGGAAAAGGTCAGACATTATTATGTTCTGCACTCAAAGATTTTTCGAGTTGAACTACTTTATTTTTGTTGGAATTTACAAAAATTTAGTCGCGACAGTGCATAATTTAAGTTTTTACGATATTCTCGGAGCCAATATTACATTAGCGTCGAAAACATTCGTTTAATGTAAAGCATTTTGTACGCAGTAAAAAAAAAACGAACGCTCGAGTGTAGTTGGCCGTGTTTTTTTTTTTTTTTTTTTTTGCTTTATTACTGTCATAAAGCGGGACAATATGCAGACACGCAACGCAGAAATTTAACAAGGGATGGATTAACATCCCCAGCTGCCTCTAACGATCCTCCGCAGACGCAGCTCTCACTTACTTTACATAATGCGGAATTGCTGAGACAATCTTTTTCGAGAATCGACGGAATAATTGTGTATTAAAAATTTAAATAACGCCATCGCATCCGAGATAACGAAATTGCGCCATAATACTAAATCTGACTTTGCGGTTCAATATTGTGAAATTTACCGAGAAAGTTGTTGGCGACTAATCCGTTTAGTTTATATCGAGAAAAGAGGCCGAATTGATTCTTTTTAACCATCTTGTATAATCTTGAAAACACGTTCTTTTATCAGTTTATTTTATATAAATAATCCAGTATTTACCATAATATTATTTGACGCATTTCATAATATTATATTTCTTAATCTCCCGCCTATAATTGCCGGGTAAAATCTAATCGAATGCCCCAATTTTTCCGTATTAAAATGCACATTTCGAGTATCGTGTTAATCTAGAGTTATACCATAGTAAAGTTTACGAGCGAGATTCCGCACACTTTACCTTCAGATATCGCGAAACCGCCGACCACGCTGGAACACCCACGAATTATCCCGATAATCCCTTCATATCCGAGAGCGAGTCAATGACCTCGGAAAATAACTGAAACCTCATCTCGCCGCGTCGTCGTTAAAATTCCGACTTGATGAAAAATGATGATGGATAAATGGTTTTCGTGGCGCTCTCGAGCCTCGAGTTTTTTTTTTAACCGTTACGCCGAGAGTGATAAAAAGATGAACGCCATTGTCTGAAGCATTCGCTGCTCGAGACGATTTTTCAAGCGTTATTAATCAAATTGCATTGAATGGAAAGTCGAACTGTTTAGCTGTTTGTTAAGTGAAAATATACTTTGATTGATTTGGAAAAGGAAAGTAATAATTTCCCTGGATTTTTTTTAGAAAGAATGAAGGTACAGGAGAAAATATCGGGAAGAAGTTAGGGTCGATATAATTAGAGTTCCCTGCCCAATCGAAAGTACATTAGTGCTTTATTATATCAAAACTCACTTATCACTATTTCTCTTATAATATCTGCAAAGTTGTATCTCAACTTTAGTTCAAAGAAACAGTACTGTTGAGTAGCTTCCAATTGTTTTAATACCGCGGCTATATTTATTGATCAAAAGCGATTCATTATCCAATTAATAAATTTTATGCAATAAAACTACAGTATAAATTTTTTAGAATGTTGGTCAATTACTTTTGACCCTCTGCTCTTTGTCAGATTCGCGTACACTCGATCTTTCGTTTATCACTTAATTTTTTATTAACTTCAACGCCGTTAATCGCCTCCGTCCCGAAAAAAGCAGGGCCTAAAACCCAATCATCAAAGCCCCCCCTACAAAAAAAAACCAGCCCGCCAAGACAGAGAGAAGACGGCGAGCAGCCCCGCACCATACATAATCGATGCGTGCACGAATGCTTAGGGAAAAAGCGCGGCGAACTAACGAGTCTCCGGGAACACAAACACCCACAGACACACACACACACACACACACACAGACACACACGCCGAGCCGCGCGTCACGCACGGCTCGAAAAAACCAGGTTGCAGTCACGGGCTGAGGGCGACTCGGGTCTGTGTGTGTGTGTGGGCGCCGGAATCGATACCCCGGCCGAGTCGGTGTCTGTGCGCGCCGAGAGTTCGCGCCGATTATTATTGGGTAGCCGCGACGGAGGCTAATGCTTCGATGGCCCCCGGAATGCCGAGCTCCGAAAAATTGCGGAGCACTGAATTTCGACGTCGGGGAATTAATCGCGAATCTCTGTTAATTAAATTTTTTAGGGGCTCCGCCTGCTTTTTGAGGGATTGTGGAATAGATCTTGTTAGGGGGGATTTTTGAATGGAAATTTTTCGGAAATGTCGTTTTGAGATTTGGGGAAATTTTTTCGTTTGGTTTTTTTATATTTTTATTCTATTGTTTAAAATTAACCATAAGAAAGAATAATTGATATACACTAAAACTTAAAATGGCAAAAAATAAATTCAACCTCGTGCTTCTTTTGTTTAAAACAGTTTTTTTACACTTTAAAGCGTAAGTTTATTATTTACTCGCGAAAATGAGTCTTGACTCTACTTTCAAAATATTTTCTCTACAAACTCTAAAACAGAATGTCAATAAAAATTAAAGTCAAACAAACTTGAGTTTAGTAATATTGCAAAACGTTACTCGCGAAAACGAAGTTACCCACGTCGCTCTGAGTCACTAGAAAAATACCGAGAACTCAGTCTCAGCGAAATGAAATGTAAATTCGTGTCAAAGGATTAATGAAGCTCTTCCGAAAACCGAATTTTAAATAGCGAGCGTCGCGTTCCTCAGAACATGAATAGTCAGACCTTTCTCCATACCAGCGTTGATTCTCGTCCGCAATAACCTTCGCACCTTCTAATGAACATCGCTCCCCCAAAATTGATTCTTCCCCTCAAAAGCAAAAACAAAAAAAACAACAACACAGCCCGTCTGACCGAACATCGATTTTCCACTTCCATCCTCGGTCATTATCCAGTGCGGGAGCGCCGAGCCAATAAGTTGCCTAATCCGAGCCGTAAAAAATTCATCCACCCCCGGCTTGATTTCCAAAGTAATTGCAGCTACTAAATTAAGGATTCCGGCGGGCATCACGCACCGGAGAATCCGCCCGGAGGGACGTGTACTGCAGCTGGATTCGATCCGGCGAAATTGAATTCGGCCTCTATATGATCGGAGGAGAAAGAGGGAGAGAGAAAGAGAGGAGGTTAACGATGATGCTGCGCCGCTGCGGCAGACACGGAGGAGAGAGAGAGGGAAATAAAAGAGCCGTATCAAGAATTTAAGAGTCCAAGGAGAGAGAGAGAGTGGGAGAGAGTACTCGCGCACCCGAGCGGCAGTGGGAGACGAGTCGTGTACCGGAGAGAGCTTGCGTGGTGTTTCCATGTAAATTGAATTTTTTTTTTAGAGGGCTTAAATAAATATTAGCTCGGGTGAAGGCGTTGGTGCAGTTGTAGAAATCAATGATTTTTAAGTGTCCGTGTTAGTTTAAAGAAATGCAAGATTAGCGTAGTTTCAACATTGTTATTTTATATTATTGAAATAATTGTAAAACTAAATAAATACGAACTAAATAAACAAATAAATATAAATAATTTATTCTAAATAATTCTTTTCGCTTTTAACGAAAAAGTTAATCTAAACGCATTTTTCATGTCTATGTGGCTTGTAAAAAACTGCCGAAAAAACTTTAAAAGTCTCTACCTTCTCCGAAAAGGTTCGAATCCATTTAGTACAAAATAAAAAATAGAAAGAGCGCCAATAGGATCAGCGTTACGTAAGAGCTGCAAGAGGAATCGAACATATCCAACTACTTATCCGTTCCCGAAAAAAAATTGCATTCACTAGATTAAATAAAAAAAAATCGCCGATTCCAACCAACAGACAAAAACCTAAAAAGATTAAGGCTCGGCACAACGCGAGGCAAAGGAGAAGAACGCATCAGATAAAGAAAGATTGAGAAAACGTGTCCGCAAGACGAGAGAGAAAGAGAGAAGGATAACGGAGTCGATTTGTTCTCTGCAAGGGTCAAGGGATCAATAATTCCCGATCGGATCCTTATTAGGGCAAGAAAGGAGAGGCGAACGAGCGTTAAAGCAGCGAGCTTTGGCGGGAATCGACGACGAATTTATCGAGCTCCTCGCGGTCCTCCGGCGTTATGCGGCTTTTCGATACGCTGCCAAAAGACAAAGGAGGGAGGGGGCAGAGTGGACGATCTAATGGGGACAATTTCGCTCGCGCCGGATTTATTTATGATCGTCGGAAAATTGAAAGTAAGGATTAATTTGGCCGATCGATAAAGATTTACGACGCGATAATGCGATAAAGCGTGTTTGCTCCGACGACGGGGGGATATTTTTGGGAGCTGCTTTTAGGCGGATTCCGATTATTTTTAAAACGACAGGTTGCGTCGGATATAGGAATATGTGCCGGGTAGTTACTGTAATTAGAGGCGAGTTTAGATCTACGATTATAGAAAAGTGAAAAATGACGGAAATGGACGGTATAATTTTCGTTTGATATAACGTTTTCTGCGATAACGGTTTACTGTACAAGCTTTTAATTACCTTTTTTAGCAACAGTAATACGTATAATATAGGGATTAATAAAAAAATATATGTACATTAACAAAAAATCTTAAAAGCCACAAACCTGTCTGTTTCGCGATGTTTGTTTGTACGCGATATTATGCCGGAAATTTGAGCCTTCGATCCTTCCGCATTTGTTATCTTACAGATCTCGAAGTTTATGTACATTCACGTCAAAGTGCTTCAGTGAATTCCGTTTACATTGCTCGGGTATTAATACACTATACACATAAGTAAAGGTCAATATACCGATCTAACTAAAATACGTACTGTCCTGCCCAGTTCCGACTTTATCTACTTCGGAACCGCACTTTTTACGAAAAACAGAAACAGTTTATGTTCCCCGGTGAAGTTTTGATATTTTTTATTTGCTCACGTTAAATAAAATTATTTGCTCATCGATTTTTATATACTTATTTTTATAGGTGTATCAAAGTTTTTTTTATTTTTTATTCGCTTTAAAAATATTGAAGTGCTGATAATTTAAAAAAAGGCTTTCTATTTTATGTCTTTTGAGTAATAACTTGATTAAACGGCCTCCTAACGTCGATAAAAATATAGTCCCAGCCCTTACTTTCTCATTCCAGCGCAATTTATCTAAGTATTATTTAGAAAAATAAATCACAAACGTGTACTTGTCAAAATAACATTTATCCTCCTCCCACTAATCACAAAAAGCACTTAACGCCTTACGCCGTTCCAACAAAGCCGTGGCACTAAAAAAGCAAAAAAGCAAAAAAAGAAAGGAAATAAGTCTCGATCGGCCGTCCGTAAAAAGTCACACTGCGTTACACCTCGCAGTAAACACAAATTCAATTTATGAAATCGCGCGTAGCAAAAAGAAAAAAAAAACAGCGAACGACGAGAGGAGAAAGAGCAGACAAGCCACGAGAGACTGCAGAGGACCGGCGATACTCGTCGATTAATCAATGTCGCGCGCAGCGCGTTGCCATCGATTTCCGTAATCGCGCGAAAACACGTCCGAAGCGTTATCCCCCACCCCGCCCGCCGTCGCGGCTTTTCTTTCATCGCGCAGGGTTCAATCGTCGCTCGATCGTTAAAGCTCAAAAGGATAAAAGAGAGGCGCAGAGACAAGAGAGACTCAAAGGACGAGCGGCTATACGTCATCGCCGACTATAAATAGTGCGCGCGTCGATCGGTAGTTTTGGTTTATCAATTTTTCCTCGCGGCTTTTCCGCTCTTATCGACGCGGGATTCATTCGATTGGGAGGACTGACGGAGAGACGTCGGAGGAGAGGCTTCCTGGGGTGAAATTTACAACTGGGTTTTTGGGTTATCCGCGAAAATGGAAAATTAAGCAGCGTATCCATTCATCGCGAATTTCATCTCGAGTCGAAGCTGAAACCTCTTGTCCCTTGCAGAATTAATCGACGTTATTACTAGATTTTTATACAATTTCGCGCCTCCCTCCAAGAGCATATAGCCGAGGTGCGAGATTCGAAAGCAGGACGGAATACTTGATTTGACGTATCGATTCGTCTCTATTCCCTTTTTATAAGGGAAAATGAAATTACGCGCTACGCTGCGTACGCGTATATTTTCATTGTCGGAATTGATATTTTTCTTTCTCCCTTATAAGCGATATAAACGTTGCGCTAGCGCGTCTTTTCGAATGGAAATTTTTCCTCCCGCTTTATATATAGGAGCTTTTTCCATTGCAAAAGCTCTTAAAAGGAGGCCTTGAAGTTTCCTTCTATTTTTATGTTCCAGCGCTAAAAAGTGAGATTCCTTTATCATAAAAACTTTGAAGTCGCACAATGGAATAGCGCTGCGCGACGTCTTTGTTTTAATGACTCGTGAACTTTCAAAACAAACTGTATAAACACGCTAAAAGAACAATATTTTTCTGCAGAAATTTTACCTCTTGTCCTTTTTTTTCTTATGCGGAAGTTAATGAAACCAATAAAATTTACGTTTACTAACTTATCAAACAAAAACAAAAACACTGAGTGAATTAATACGATGAAACGTTGTTTCAAACAGCTCATAATTTACTAAAATGTAGATAAGAAACATAAAGCACAAACGTTCGCGACAAATGCAGTGCGTATAACAAAGCTTCGCATTGGACACAAATCAATGCTTCTATCGGCATCGCGCAGCAGACAAACAAATTATTCAACACCCAATCGTTATTATTTACGTATTTTATTTCACGCATCATTAAAATACTATTTTCGATACATTCAAAAAATAAACCTGATATTTTGCGCGTTCCCTCGAAACATCGAAAAACAATACATATATACATATATCTCCCGCGTCGCAGTCCATATATTCAAAAGCTCCCATTTCGCCTGCAGGGAAAGCTCCTCCGGCATTTTCCACCGACTAATCCGCCTAACAATACTAGAATCGAATTTGCCGAAGCTAAATGCGCCTCTAAAAATATCTCTCGCAACCGTTCATTCACCGATCGATTCGCAGCTCGCACAACAGTCTCTCTCCCCCGTCCGGGCGAAGGAAACAAAAAAGCGTCGCAAAAACCAGCCCCCCCCCCCCCCCCCCCCGCCGGGCAAAAGAGCGACAGCAGCGTCTGCAGCAGGTAAAAAGGCCTCCGAAAGTGGGAAAAAAAAATTTTTCGTACACACGGCTCTTACGCCAGCCGGCGCTGTCAATCTAAATCCATAAACCGCTTGAAAAGAGATGGGCTACTAACCCAGATTCAAGAAGGTCATCCCTCTCTCTCTCTCTCCGTCTCTCTCTCGCTCCGGCGCTTGCGCGCGGCGGTCGCACGGGGTGGAGCTGCCCTCTTTTAACGACGTTCGACTGCATGTGTATAGTCGCGACGAAATAAAAGAAAAAAAAAGTGAGAGAGAGAGAGAGAGAGAGAGAGAGGCGCGAGCGAGAAATTACACAGAGGCGACCGGTGTGGGTTACGTGTGTTGTTTTTGTTGTTGCGTGGCTGCACTCGCGGGAGACTCGCTCGATTGTGTGCAGGCCCGGACTGGCATTCCATGCCGCCCGCTTTCTTTTTATTTTCTCTCTCTCTCTTTCTCCGCGCTCGCGCGCTGCCTTTTTTTCTCTTTCGAGGAAAAGCCCCCCCGCGATTGTTCGTCGGTAGGCGAGGACGATAAAGGGCTAAGAGGGTTTTGTTCGGATTCTATCGGAGGCCTTTTGGGACTGCGCTTAGAGAGGCCGCCTTTGTTTTCGAGGAGATTTTATTGGATTGACGATTCGGAAGCGCGGGTTGAAGGGGTTTGTTGTAAGATTTTTTTTAGTAATGAAGCTTTTTCTTGTCTCATTAGTGGAAATGAAAACTGGTAAGTATACGCACAAACGTTACATTTTTATGATTCTATGCTGATTGCGAGAGTGGCAGTCAGACTATCAGTGTTTTGCAACACGCGAGAATAGGAGGTTCAAAAAATCGTTATTTTTAAGTATTGTATTGCTGTTTACTTTAGTTAATACGCAAAAAAAAAAAAACAGCACTTCAATTTTTAAATAGTTTACAATTTTTGATTCTCGGAATACTATAATTTGATGTAAAAATGTTCACCATCATTATGAATAATTTATAATTAATTTATTATTTGCAAAAACTAATTACAAATTTTGCTTATATACTTTATTCAGAATAACCTTGGTTTATTAATACTCTGCCAAAACTTATTCGAGATTAATAACGAATTTCCTGAATAAAATTACAGCCTCTCGAAGCTAACTTATAAGATGCTGCCACACGAAAGCTTCTTTGATCTTTCACCTTACATTAAAACTTAATTTTGAATCTTAATCATAATTACATGATCTTCCTTGCAAACTTTATTTTTCCCCCCGAGATCCTTTTTTATTCAATCCCCAGACACGAAAATCTTGTTAGCGGATTTTATACTCGTCAAGAGCTCCGGGAAGCTTGAAAAAAAATTTGCCCGCTGCTAATTCATATTAATATACGAAAATTCCCTAATTTAGAAAAATATGTCGCCGACATAAAGAGCATCCGAAAGCGGACGTTTCTCCTAATTCAGCCTGCGCGCGTAAGTTCCACTCGGTCCGCGTATAACAAGAGGAAAAAGAATTCCAAAAAAGGCAAATCCATAAATAAAGGAGGCTAAGCCGACACGGAATGCTGCCATACTCGCTCAGTTCGCGAGTGCTCGTATAGAAAAGTACGAAATAAAGCGAGTTAGTTGAATTATTTATTATTTATGCGTGTTATCGACTGCCAGCGATACAGTAAAAAGGAACTTTTGAGCTTCTACGTGGTTTTTAGTTAAAGCCGTTATCGGCCCTTTTTATTTTTTAAGGGAGCGTTAAAATATAACTATAAAATGAGCGTTCGCACTTTTTCAGCCGCTTCGAATCTTTATTTGCTTCATTTAGCTTTAAAGAGCGCATTCTAAAAGCTACCAGTCAGTGCAAAGGTATTAAAGCGCTGAAATGCAATTTGTTTTAGCATCAAGTTAAAAAAAAAGGCTATTCTGAGTTAAATTCAAAATTCTTTGAACTGCACTTTAATCAGGAAATATAAAAAAAAGAATAAGCTTTCGTCGGTAAACATTGATTTTAACGGTTTCAGTGGCTTCGGATCCGGTTACTTTGTAATTATATAATTTGAGTATACATACTAGCAGTTTGACTAAGCTTGGATTACTCGATCAAAATAAATCTGCTTTGGCGTAAAAGGATTATTTTTGTTGTTTATTAACCAGATCGACTTTAATACTCGCGCCGAAGCTTTAAAACTTCACTTTTAATTCATCTGCTTTATGTCGGCAGGCGGTGAAAATTGCGCTTAATACTGTTCGATACGGAAACCCGATAAAGGCCACTGAAAAATCATCGCGAAACTATTCGTCACTTTAAGTGCTTTCAACACTCCACTTTTTGGCCGTTCCAGGAACACTTTAAATAAGGACAATCGCCACCGAAATGCACTGGGTTTGGAAAATATCCTACTTTTAAATGTCTTTCGATTGCTTTTCATTGCAAAACTTTGCTTTTAAAACTGTATTCTTTGTTTTGCGTATCAGAAAACTTGGCAGCGAGAGAATTCAAAATTTGCAATGGCGTTTTAGGGAATTTTTCCAAAATTTATTTGTCGCTCGCTGATCCGACGCCTAATTCACTTAATAATACTCTGTAAACAAAGCTTTGTATATTATCTACATTGTAATTCAATGTTAGCTGTTGATTTCCACTCTGCTGAGTCTATTATATCGATCAATTGACCTAGAATTCCGCTTATTCTGCTGAAAAACATGGGTTTTAACTAATTACTAAAGTTTACTCATTTTTCTTAACACGTCGTTTTACATAAAATAATTCAATTTAAACATCATAGAATTGCAAATAAAACGTGAATTTATTTAAAAAAAAACAGCGAATTAAGTGTAAAATATTGCTTATGGTAATTTATTGATGTTTAGCAAGGCAGAAAAAAATCATTTAAACGTGTCGTATACAAACAAGTACGAAAATCAATTTTTTTTTAACTTTTGCTTTACATTCTACTTTAAAGAAGAGGGTTCGTTGATAGACGAGCCATAAAAAGCATACCAGACTCTAATGCTTAGTCTTTTTGGAATGTCTGTTCTTTATTACTATCAGATTATAAATGAATCAATAATTTATGCACTGTATTTGAATATATTTGCATACCCACAAAGTAATAGGGCAATATTCTCCAACGGTCGGGAAATTAAGCGCGAGAGTCTTAATTTAAATTCAAAACACATCATTTTTTCATTGTTCAGATCAGATGCAACGATTAAAATAAAAAATATAATGAAAATTGTTTATTGCACTAACATTTTACTTCAATTTCTAATTATCATCCCCAATATGACTCGTACATTTACAATACGATTACGTGGTGAAAACGATGTCCAGTTTCGAATAAAGTTTGAATTTCAATTATCGATTTGTATACACAAAATGGGTACAACTGTGTCCTCGGTTATCACTAAATTGATATTGACGAATGTACGAACGTATTCATAATAAAACACATTAATTTTGTAGGACACAGAAACTATGCTCAAATATCGCGAGAATTCATAAAATCCTTATGTCACCATTTTAAGTTAATTCAAAATACTATTAAACGCACAGTTTTCACCGCACGATGAAACAATGGCAACTGCGCTGACGATCCGAAGGATAATTGTTCGGAAAAAAAGACTGCCCGTTACACTGATATTTTACAAAATTGAATACTGACCTATAAACGTCAGCAATCGATTTCAGTGAAATCTATACATTGAAAAATCTTTTGCATCGCATCTGCTTTTAATGAAATTGACCATTAGATACATCGTATTAATCGGTTTTTTTGATCCATTAAATTTTGAATCACCTTTCGTTGCATTTCTTTTTAACATTTTTAACAGTCAAAATACTTGTTTTTTACTTTGAAACTATACAAAATTGAAGATGTAAGTCAAGATTTTAGAAATATAAAAGCAGCAATTTGTAAATGTTCGAGAATTTAAAATAGAGAAAAGAATGAAAGTTTGTAAGGTCTTTGCATTTTCTCAAGAAATCAGGACACATTTCTATGATAAAACTCAAGTTTTCATTCCGTAGATTGAATCCTACACCGATAGTCACATTTCGTTTTCTTAAAGAAGTACAAAAAATCCAAGAACTTCCCTAACAATACGTTCAAAAGATATTAAAAATACTCCAATTAAAGTTTTTTTAAACTTCTATCAATTGATAGATTCCAGACTATTAAACAATAAGTAAAGAAAATAATGTTATCCCACCTTTCACAATAAAATGCAAAATCAAAAATCCATATCTCTTCCAAAAATAACAAGGGAAAATTCCTATATTCGGATGGTAAATAAATATCGCACTCTATCAACTATCTGCTTTTTCGGCGAATGTGACATTGTATGACTAGTAGGTCGTACACTCAGGTCACACGCTATATTTTCCTAAAAGTTCAAGGATCCTTTTCCAAAGTTCACTTGAATCATTATAGCGGCACATCGATTACGTAAAGGATGTGCCGCTAAATGCTTCATTTCTAATTTTTGTGCAACTTTCTGCGATTCGAGTTTATTGAATGTGTAATAGTCAATTTCAATCTATTTTTATGTCGAGATCAATGGACAGTTACTAAAATAAATAAACTAGATTACATTTATGTCGCAATCTCGAAAGTTGTACAAAGTGGCGAGCTTTGCAGCAAAACATGAGAGTTTTTTAGAAAACCTACGAGGTCGAATAAATATTAAAAAAAAGCAACTTCTCAATTTAGTGTCAAATAAAGGTCTAACCTACAATCACCTGATAATCACATAAACCTTAATCTCGAGCAATTCCGCTTCCTCGTCTTCTCAAACAAACGTTTCCTTTTCACGCCTCTGCAGCGCCCGAGCAGCATATTCAAAAAATCGTTAATCCTCTCCTTCCTCCCTCCCCGA
This sequence comes from Ormyrus nitidulus, assembly GCA_900474335.1. NCBI lineage: Eukaryota > Metazoa > Arthropoda > Insecta > Hymenoptera > Ormyridae > Ormyrus > Ormyrus nitidulus. The sequence goes on along the minus strand of UCOL01000191.1, from coordinate 44,745 downwards.
AATACCAGCCTCTCGCGTCCGGTCAGCGAAAGCAAGCAATTTCGGCTGCTTTCTGGAGGAAAGAATCTCGAGGCGGCAATAATAGCTCGCAATTAATCGGGAGCGTCGCTTTCTCGCGCGTCTCGCGTCTGACCCGAGCCGGGCTTGCACTACTTTCCCCTCGCGTGCCGCTCCTCGCTATATAAGAAAGCGCCGCTGTCGCTCTCCCTGTCCCTCGGAGGAGGCAACTTTCCGTCGAAAACAAAAGAGACCTGTGCGAACTTTCGAGAAGCGCGCGGGACTCGGTTCTTTTTCTTTTTTTTTTTTTACTGCTCGCTCTTTTGCTGTTTGCCGCGGAGTATATTAATTTCTGCCGAGTTTTCTTTGCACGGCGCCGCTGATTGGCTCCGGTTTGGGTTATTGGATTCTTGGACGATTTTGTCGAAAGAGGTCGAAGGTTTGTTTGTTATTGGTTTGGTTATTTAATTATTGAAATTTTAATTGAAGATCTATTTTTTGGCAAGTTAAAAATACAAAAAGTTAAAAATCCTTCGTGTGCTAGAATATTTTTTAAACGCAAGTTTATGTATATGGAAACAATTTTACTTTTGTCACGTTTTATTATTAAAATTTGATATACATAAAAAAAATTAACATCTTAAAGTTCCTTTACGTTATAAATCTAAAAATTCACTAGCAAGTGACAAGCAAAAGCTAAAATCAAATCACACCTAAATAATAATAATAATACTGAACTGACACATTACAATCCGCATAGATCATTCACACTGCATTAACTATTCAATAATCGTGCTCACCTTCCGATCGCACGTGAAAATTCCCGCAAAATAAAAGATCGAAATCGTAAAAAAGCGCCCCGTTTAATATATACTAACACGACCCCCATTAATCAATCACGAAACCTTCCCAAGCAAACGATTCACCTGTTCCGTCGACTCGATCGTTTAATTTTCGGCTTAACGAAAAGCAAAGACGATTAGAGTGCCCCCGCCGCCGCCGCGAGAGCTCGGAAGGGAGCGCAAAAAGCGCGCTTCCATTTTGACGCGAGAAGCGACGTGTAGTGCCCCGGTGGATCGAGCAATAAATATTGACGCCCGACGAGGCGGCCGATCGCTAAGCGCGTTTATTAGAGCGGGCAAACAATGTCACGGCGACTGCGACGAGGTTGCGCGATGGACAATGGTTTTTATGGGGGGGAACGTAATTTATCGCAAGATTCGATATCCTTAGCATCAGGAGCACGACTTCGAGCGTCGATAAAGGCTCGTTGTAAGACGTGTTTGCTCAAGTCTCGTAGACGAAATTAAATGGGGAAATTTTAAGATTCGATTGATTGAAATTTTCACCAGTTTTGTTATTTCCGTTTATTTAAAAAACATGAGACGTGTTTTATATCTTTCCATAACACCATTATACTTTGAAAGGTTTTATGTTATAATAAATGCCGTCTCATTGTTTGATCACGTAATCCCCGCGTTCGTTGATGATACGTTCGAAATTCGGTGAACTCATTACGCCCGAAGCACGTCAAATTTTTTTTCACTAAAGACAAAGACAAACTAACTTGTTATATGGAATGATCTTTGCTTTTTATGTGACATTATAATAGCGTTGTTAAAGCAAATTATTATACAAAAAATAGACAGGACAGGACAGGAAGAGTTTGAGCACAACTTTTAGAAAGATAGCCAAAAGCAATCTATTTTGAAAGCTTCTGAAATTTTTTATAAAATACATCAAAATAAAAAGTATATATGCAGGTACTATAAAATTCACTTTTTTTTTATAATTTTTTGTACAAAAAAATAAAACATTTTTATTCGCAAGATCAAAACTGCAATTAGTTAACCTAAACTAACACGAGGTAAGCTCACAAGGGAAAATAAGAAAAGGGCAGCTCAATTACACAGCCTGAACTCTATAACGATTTAGGAGGAAGTTAATTGGAGCTCGGAAACGGCGGTGCTTTCCTACGTAAACCATTTTACTCATTTTCAAAATTAAAAAAAACCAACCTTTAAAAGCAAGCCTCCACTCGCCTCCCTAATATCCTCCCAAAAGCCACTTAATTCCCTCAACAATCAAAGCGAAGTAACGAACGAAACCCTCCTCCTTTCCGAAAGAAAAAAAAACCCCGATTTATTAACGAGGACTCCATAATTCAGCCCACCGCGGAAACAGCAGCAGCAGCAGCAACCGGCTCTCATTTCGCTTTCGGCAAAAATATTACACAACCCGGCCCACGTTCGATATACGACGCAGACGCGACGGCGCAAAAGCAGCCCCCAGCCCAGCCGGCGGAGGATGCAAATACGGCTAAATAAATAAGCGATGCCCAACGCCGCCGTGTATTAAAACGAGAGGCAATTCCTTCCCTCGGAGGAAGGAAGGAAACGAGCCTCCTCTCTCTCTCTCTTTCTCTCTCCTTCGCTCCCTATTCCAGACCCAATTCCGTACACGTATACATTCCGAGAAATTAAACGATCTTCCTTTTATTCTTCTCGCCCCGGGGGGGGGGGGGGGGCAGAAAAATAATAAAGATAAGTCACGGCGGCCGCCGTGTTTGCCTGTCTTAATTATTCGTGTCGCCGCGAGCTCCGTCCGGGAAGGCGAGAGTAGAGGTGTTTGTTTGCCGTTAACGGTTTCCTTCGAATTGAATTGGAACTGCATCGAGACGGGGGAGGGCGGGTAGTATGGTTTCGCGCGGCGAGCTGCCCTTTTAATTGCATTGTTCGCGAGAGCGTTTCGTCGAGAGAGAGAGAGAGAGAGAGAGAGAGAGAGAGAGAGAGAGGAGGCGAGAGCGCGAGTTTCCACTCGCTGTTTTTATGATAATTAAACATTTCGACGGGCGAGCTCCTTGCGGCTCGGGCTGATAATTATTCCGACGGATGGGGGACGTTAATTGCGAAAATAAAAAGGAAGGAGAAGGGCGCTCGGATGTGGTCGGACGTCGGATTTGCGGAAGTGGGCTTTGAATTTTGTTCTGTGCAGGCGCACGAGGGAATATGACATTTCTCGCGTATAAGTCGCTTACGAGGTATAACTGGCTTCGAGGCGAAGCTGCATAACCGAATGAAAATAAGGTGGCGTTCGGAATAGTAAATTAGAGCGAGAAAAGCGAAATATTTTCTTTGTGCACGAAAACGCAATTTTTTGCTGTTTTTCGTAAAGTATACTTGAACTAATAAGTCTTATAATCCTGCGTTTACTTTTGAACCTTAATCTCTGTTATTTCATACGCTTTAACATTAAAGAGTGTGCTCCAAAAATAATAATCCGTGTCTTATCATAAATTATCCGTTCCATACATAATAAATGAATGAAATTATACTGTTTCTCTCAAAAATATATCAAAAACTATTTTGTGTAGATGCTGATAGGATTTTGAAATCCTCTTGGATGTTCCTTTTTATAGACCGGTGAAACGTTATTAAAAAAGCAATGAAATTTTCCTACGAAATTATCTGCAGAAAATTTAAAAGCCCAGACGAGATCCTCTTAAAACCCTTTAAGTGCAGACGTTCTTCAATAAGAATTTCGTGGCCTCTAATATATATTTCGATAAAAAAATGAAACGCAAAAGTTAGATTTCGAGAGAGAGAGAAAGGAAAGAGAGCGAAAAACGTATCCGTGAAAAATGGCCAGCTCCGATCGCGCGCAAAATTGCTGGAGAATCGGATGATTCGAAGCCGAGAGAAGTGCATGCACGATTTGTTCCGCATTCTTTGAAAGCGGAGGTTCACCTATGCATCATTGAGCGCAATTTTTTCGTTTGCAGGAAGGGATCCGTCGCTGTCTGCGTGGTCGTCGTAGCTGGCCGCATTCAGAGGATATTGTTCCTCGCGGCTATTTTCTCTTCGCGGGACTTTGAATAGAGCTGAAAGGACAGTTTTTTGGATGATCTAAAAAGTGTGACCGGGATGTGAGTGATGATTCCGAAGAATTTAAGACACTTTCTGGAAATGATTTTATGTATATTCGAAAATAAGTTTGCACGTTTGTATTAATTTTTTTTTTTTTTTTTTTTTTTTTATTTATTTTTATAAAATACTTTATCGAAAAATTGAAAGCGATGGTTATTATTATAATAAGGTGCGGTTTTTCAATTGAAAGTTATGTAGAGTTCTGTTTATTAAAAATACATAGCGTTGTCATGTATACTTCACGGTATACGTATTATACAAAACTTGCTATCTGAAGAATTCTTTGAATTATAAGTAAGAAGATCGAGAATAATGTCAATCAGTAGCTTTTAACACACATTCCATTTTTGCTATAAATAATATACTGAATACATTATAAAATTCAACGATCTTCATTCTTCAAAGGTATATATTTTATCTTACAATTTTAAAATACTAATAAAAAATATTTGAAACGAAAGAATAAAATTGTTTAATGCTTTATATTGAACCATCTACTATAAAACATCAAAAACAATTATCCCAAGCTATAAATTCTAATACTTATTCATCCCGACACGATGGCATGCATATAAATTTACTACTCGCTGAACTGTAAAAAAATACGGCGCGAAACATCGTTAGAAAATTTATTTCCCACTGGATGTTCACTTTTATGCGTGCTCATCTTACCCTTCTTTATTTTACATTGAATAACAAATACGTTCAAGAAAAGGCGAATTACATAATGTATCCCAATTCACTTACGCGCACAAATCCAAAGAAAATTAGGCATTACCATTATATAGCTTTCCACCTCTCATTTAGGTTTAACAAAACCGTTAAAACCCACACTCTCACAAATCCCAGTGTAACTATTTAAAATGGACCCTCCAAGCATCTTTTTTAGACCGCATCCAGCTCCACAAACGTATATTTATAATCTCGCAACTCCGCCAAGAATAACGAATATTAACACCCTCGACGCGCGCATTAAATCGATTAAGCAGCCGAATGTTTCGTAATTTTACGGGGCGCCCCCCCCCCCCCCCCTCTGTGTTTGTTCATTAGCGCCTGAGTGTGTTCGCCGATTTCGACAACCGTATAACCCGAATAATTCGGAAAGCTCCGCGAGAGCCGCGTAAAATAATTAATAAACGCGCGGCGGCCGAAAATTTATTGGCCGGCGCCGCGGTTATACGCTTTTACAGCCACTTTATAATTTTCGCTGAAATATCAGCTTTTTTGCGCGTCGTTGTCTCTCGTCTTTTCCGGGAACGGGAGAGTCGGGGCGGGGAGTCGGTAAAAAAGTTGATTAAAGCATTTATTTAATTTGATTCTGAAAGCTGCGCGACGAATTTGCGCTTTGCGTTTTATAAATGAAATTCGTTATGCTTCGTAATGCCATTTATGCCGAGAGCGCAAATTTTGCGCGACTGATGGAGATTAAATGTAATGAATTCTTCCACGAATACATGTATAATTAGTAACGGTAAATTGTGTTTCTTGAATTCTTTCAGATTATTTTTAATTATCTCTTGCAGGGTGGAGGAAAATGCATTAATGTGGAGTCGAAGTAAAAGGAACACCGTTAATAATAGTCCGGCATGTGGGTGAGAAACGTGCAAAATCCAAATGGTTCGCTGGACCCAGGAATATTTTATTAAAAATCGAACGAAAGTTTGAAAAATAAAACTATTCTCGGAGTATGCATGAAAAGTAATTTTAGACTACTAGAAATTCACTATCAATGAACGATGCGTGGGATGTAGTGCAGTTTAAAAGAGCAAAGGAAGACGTGTAAAGGAAAACCAATATATCCCACGTACACAGTTTGACGTTATTGCATACCTTTTTTAATTTCGAATTCTATGAATTAAAATTGAATCTTCCTTCGATAGAAGATCGTCTAAAAATAAAGTTAACGTTGGTAAAATGCGATACAAAGTTATCATTCATACATAATTAAATATAACGGTTATTTGTGGCTATGGCGTTTAATTGAAAAATCAATTGATGTATCTGTTAAATTAGAAGCTTTCCCAAGAAACCCATTAAATATTAAATTTTCAATGATTCACGGTTGTCTCGAATTCCTTTCTTCCACATCGTTAATCTATCAATAATGCCATTTTATGCCGAAACAATAAGTTTCGTGGTAAAATAGCAGCACGCAAAAGCAAACTCAGAAATAATTTAACCGACAAACCAATAAAAAATACCCCCCTTTATCAAAAAAGTTATCAATGTCAGCACCCACGAAATTCGTTCCCACATATCAATACACTCGCGTACTCGCTTTTCAGCTCCCTCCCGTTAATAGCACAAAAGCCAAGACAGACCTGACACTGACAGACGTCCCTCCCTTCTAATTTTTTTTTCTCGCACTCTAAAATTAGCCTCCAGCCCCGAGCCTCTAAAAATACCGCGTATAATTGCGTTATCCATCCAGTGAACCCGCTCGTCTCCTCCCCCCAACAGTCAGCCAGCAGCAGCGGCAGCAGCTCTCATTCATCGAAACGTCCAGGTTCGACGAACCTGCGGGCGAAATATTCGCCCGCGTCCGACTCGCGCTCCGCTGCATCCGCCGCGAGGCAGCTCGCGCGCGAATCGCCGCTTACGTCAACGATCGCCCAGGAGCGCGTATAACACCGAGTTTGCGCGCTGCAACGAAGCTGCACCCTCCCCCCTCCCCGCCGCGCGCGTACAAACCCGGGGCGAATCGACGCGTCGCGCCGCACCGTAGCTCGGCGCGGCGGTATAATGCACGAGCAACGATATTTATAACTTTCCGACGGGCGTCACTTCAGGGACAGCCGCGTGCCACCGATAATATCAGCTGTCCGCCAATGCTGCGCCGTGATCGTTAATTGCGAGCGGCCAGGAAATGAAGCGGCGAGCGTAAAAATTTGACGGACGTCGGCGGTTATGGGACTGCGGACGGGGCTCGGGTTGAGCGGCTGATTTTGAGAGAGGATTTCGTATTGAGGTGGCTGGGGTTGATTTTTTTTTCTGTTTAGAAATGCGGACGTTGTTAGGAAGTAGGAGTTAAACATGCCGTTTTATTATTTTAAGGCTTAATTGTAATTTGTTTTTTAGCCCATTACGATCGAAGTATCGATTTCGTATAACAAGTTAATTCCTCGAACTTTGACTTTTTCAATTTTATTATCAGTTCTTTATTAATTGATTGCTTCTAAATAACTTATACAGTTTAGATTATATAATAAGTAAGTTTTGGTGTCCCACAAGTGAAACATGGTTTAGATACCAAAACTATTAAATTAAAACTTTGGAAGGTGACTAGTAAATTCGATTAAACAATTCAGCAGAATATTTAGACTATCATTTAATTACTAAATTCATCGAAAGAAAATTGTTGTTATGAAAGAGAAACTACACAAAGCATACTTCATTTTTTAATGAATTTATTTTTAATCGAATTAATGGTCATTTTCTGATGCATAAAATATAGACGAATGCGAGAGTTTTTGTTTATATTGCAAATGAACTTTTTAAATATTTACTAAACTTTTTACTAACTTAATTATTTAAAATTATACTTTGAAAAATACGAATTTTTTTACACTTAATTTAGGTTATATAAATAACCAATATGAAATATGAATAACATTTTATGACTTTTGATGTAAAATCTTAATCAAAGAATTGAAGATCAAAGAAACAAAAAATTTTCATGTAAAAACTTTTCTCTTTGAATGTTTTTTTTATCGATACCTACACTTCCAATCGAAAAAAATGTTTCTTTTTGTTGACTTTAATAAAAAATTTTATTTTTTTTATTTGCTACAGATATTTCTATGTTTATTTAATCTAACAATGAAAAAGAAATCGTCTTGAAAGCACTAAAAAATTGATATTTACGTCGTTTTTTTCGAAAATTGAAGCCTTGGCTGTGATAAATCAATATAACTATTTTCTGATCATAAATACCTGACCTGCTTTTTCAAAGTAGTTCGTTCATATTTTATTGTTTTGTTCAGAATATATAATTAGGTAACTTAATATTTCACCGAATCGTGGGAAAAGTATAAAATCAATACAATTATTGTATTTTAATTAATTTTGAAAGCTTCAATTTACAAATTGAGTCCATCTCTTAATTTAAAAAGTTTTTCCTAAATTTCAATCAATACACACAAAAAGTGCAGCAGCTTATTTTATCGACAAATAAATCAAAGTATGCAAAGTTTTCCCATAAAAATCTTCGACTGATACAGCCAATTTCAATAATTTTTTAATACACACCCGTCTCCTGCAAGTCGACCGGTTTTTTTGATTTATAGAAAGGGGATACACCAATATATACACCGGAACGATGAAGAAACGTTTGTCGTTTCTCCCTTTAAAGAAGAAAAGTTAAACGTCAGCGAGAAGGGTTCTCCGGGAAAAATTCCTTTCTCTCTCTCCTCCGTCCGTTCCCTGCCGCGGCGAAACGAGTTTTCCCGTGTCAAAGTAAAACGACGTACCGACGATAAGACGCGCGCGCGCGGCGCCTTCGCGAGAGAGACGAGGAGGCCGCGACAAAAAGAAAAAATACCGTCGGGTGTGTACGAAAAATTGGAAAAAGCCAGAAAAGTTGGAGCGCCGAATCTCGGCCGAGCGAAGCGTGACAGCTATGCTTGCTGATTCAATTTTCGAGGATCGATATTATGGAGAAGAGAAAAAAAAAAAAGCTTTTTGCCGTTTTAGATTAAAATATTTGGCTATTTTTTACAAGCAACTGGTAATTTTCATCGTTAAATTCTCTGTTTTTTAAAAGTTTAACAAAATTTTTAAAGATTCTCCAACACTTATCCCTGAATTCAAAGAATTCACCTCACTCCTCCCCGAAGTGAGCCCGGACTCGAATCGCCCTGCACTTCGCACCAAAATGCCTCCCTAAAACGTCGTCGCCAGCCACTACCCTAATTTCTAACAAATCCCCTCCCCTACAGTCCCCAAGCCCCTCGGGACGCCCGCAGCTGCATCAGCAGCCCGAATCGGCGCAAAACTACAAGCACGAAGGTAAACACGCTCAGGCTGCGCGAGTGCTCGTGCACCTGTTTAGCGCGGCAACCTCCTGCCCTACAAGGACACTCGCACGCAAGCTACGGCGGCGACGGCGGCTCCTAATTACCGGCGGGGAGAGGGCATTCGCACGCACGTTATTCGAGATAGGTAAAACTATGAAAAAAGAGAGAGCTCTGCGATCGAGCAAGCCGAATTACTTAGGTGGTTGGTGGTGGCGGTGGAGAGAGGCGGTGGCGGCGGTTGGCTGGCGAGACCCTCGGGTTGATCCTTCGGTGGCGGAGGCGCAAGGAGCGAGGACCTTGAGGGGCTGACTCCTCCACATGCGACGACGACAACGGCGAGGACGAATTTTCTCGACGTATATTTTTTCTCTCTCGGACACAGACACAGAGTCGCTCGTCGACTTTTTTTCCTTTTTCTATAGGTATAATGCGCGGAGGAGAGAGCGGATCTCTCTCCCTTAATCTACAGCTTATTTATCATTATCCGGAGACTTTTTGTTACAACCTGCAGGCACTGTGAGTAACGAGGCTCGAGAGCGCGCGGGAGACCGAAAACTTTACGCGGCGGCGGCGTTGGCGGCGGTGTATATTGTAATTATGTCGTATATAGACGCGGCTGGTACGTATATATATATATATATATATATATATATATCGATGACCGAAGGTATGTGCGACTAGCGCTAGACCTTAATATACATACACCAGGGGCAGAAGAGGGTAGGCGTGTGGGGGGGCAGGGGTGGAAAGAAGAAATAGAATAGAGCGAATCGGTCTCTTCCTCTTCTTCTTCGCGCACACACACACACACTTTATTTTTTCTCGTTTATTTCGGCGGCCCGTACGCGGTCGTGTGCGCTTCGTACGGAAGTGGCGTACTCGTGTGCATGTATATACACGGTGGTGTGGGTTATACTTCCAGCGTGGTGTGCGCGCGAGAGAGCGGGGCGCTGCTTTTTCGCGGAGAACTGCACGGACGCACACGGCACCGCGCGCTCGGAGAGGCACAGACACACGCGTATATAAGCTAGGAGGAGGAGGAGGAGGGGGGAGGGCTACGATATTCCGCTGCAGTACTCTTGCACTGGTTGTTGCGCACCTCCTCTCTCTCTCTCTCTCTTTCTTCCTCCGAAAGCTCCCTCGAAGAAGCGAGAGAGAATTACGGGCTCGCGTGCATCTTGCGAAAAACTGGGAAACTTATAAATCCACGATCGATCCTCCCTGTCTTTGTCTAGCTCCTCCAGCGGTGGCTCCTCGACGGCGACATATCGGTCCGATCGAATCCGCGACTGCTCTCCTCTCTCTCTCTCTCTCTCGCTGTGGCTCTCGGCGTCGTCACTTGCGTCGTTTCATCCGGAAACGCGAGACGCCTCCGTGGTGTGTGTGTCTTCTCTCTCTCGCTCTCCCTATCTCTCTCTCTCTCTCTCTTTAAAGATGTTGCCGAAGAAGAGAGAGAGAAAGGACGAAGAAGAAGTCGAGGGTTAGCGTGTAGGCCTTGCTCTCTCTCCCTCTCTCTCTCTGTCTGCCCGTCCGTTTCTCTTCGCTCGCCTCTCCCTCTGCGCTTATCGTCGGCAGCCGAGCGGCCGAGCAGCCGAGTGCAGCCGCTGCCTCGTCGCGGTCATACTTCCTTCGGTTGTGCCTCGGCGCTGGCTCTCCTTTTGTTTCTTCCCTACACGAACGTGTAGTGTATGAAAAGGGCGTAAAACTCGCTCTGCGACAGCATTTTCCTCTTCTTCTCTCTTCCTGTTCTCGCCGTCTTGCCAGACCCCCCCGTCTCTGCCTGCCCGTGTGGCTGTCCGCGTCCGTGTGTATATATATATATGTGTGTGTACGTGTGTCGGAGCGAAACCGACTCTCCTTCCCGATCGCGGCGCACTACTGCGGTAGTCCCATCGATGCAGCTCTTTCTCTCTCTCTCTCTCTCTCCCTCTCTGTGTCCGTGTGTCTCTGTATACGCGTGTGTGCGTGGTGTGTACGCGTGTCGGGTATTTTTCACTGGTTTTTCTCCTGCACAGGACACACCGCGCCGTGTGTGCGTGCGTGTGTGTGTGTGTCAACGCACTTTATTCGAGGCGACTGGCACTGAAAAAAAGGAAACGAAATCAACGGAACGACACACGTCACGGCACACGACACACGCTGACTGCCGCCGTCTGACTAGTCCCGTCCGTAACCACTGCTCCCTCTGTCTCTCTGTTATACCCTCCGCTGCTCGCTCTAGAAAAACGCGGCGGCGGCGACGATGTTCTTGGCGGCCTATACCCCACTGACACACTGCTCGTTCTCACCCTATTTTAGTTCTCACTGTCTCTCTCTCTCTCTCTCACACTCTCCCCGTCCGTGTGCGTGCACGTCGTTACACCTTCTTCTTCCTCATATCGTTCGCTCGGTGTGTGTGTGTGTGGTGGCTCTCTATCTCTCTCGCTCACCCTATGCGACACGGAGCCTCGTGCGTACGACACTACACAGGGGAGAGCCGTTTCGCGTGTCCCTTTCTCTCCCGCCCGCGCGCGCGCGCACTCGCTCGCTCACTCTCTCTCTCACTCTCTCTCTCTCTCTCTCGCTCCCACCTCGCGCACACTATGGGGGTGAAGTCCGCGGGGCGCGATGTTCGCTCCGTGAGTGTTCTGTCCGCTCCGAGTCTAACGGAGGGGCAGCCCCTTCTCCTTCCCTCTTTTCCCTAGCGGTGGTGGTGGTGGTGGCGGCGGCGGCGGCGGCGGCGGCGGCGGCTGCGGATAACACACATTTCCGATCGCGGAGCCTCTCTCGCTTCGACTCCCGCCGCCGAGGCAGCCCCAGTGCAAATCCGACAAGGAGGCCCGATGCGGAGAGCAGGGGTGGGAGAGAGAGAGATAGAGAACCCGCGATGCGCGCGCCGCTCTGCTACGGACGAGGAGCGAACGCCCTGCACCACCTCTCGCGAGCCGGAGGAACCGTCGACAAGGAGTCGAACCTTTTCGATGGCCCGAGAAGGTTTTGGATCTCTCGAGTTACGGCGGCCCCGTAGTCCGAGGAGGCTTGGAGCGATGGCCGCTCCGGGGGAAGGAATATTCGAGGATGGCGATGGAATATTTAGATGAGGTTTATTTCCGATGGGCAATGTAATAGTGATGATGATGCTTTAATAAGGCGGCGATTTTGGCTTTCTTTCATTTCGTTTGAGTCCGCGTTATTTTAAAGATTATTCTAATGATTGCTTTTGAAAATATGGCTCAGTTTTCATTCGTGGCGGAATGTAAATTAAAGCAAACTGGAAGAAAATTTGTATTAAAGTATGGACTTTTGGCAGTTCAAACTTCGTATGTTTGAATAAGAGATCACATTTGCTTACCGAGCAAAATTCATTTCAATTCATAAACGTAAAAATTATAATATTTTTTATTTTTAAAAAGCAAAATACTAAAGGAGACTTTGTTTTTTTATGTCAGTATTTGTTAAAGACACATTTCGTGCAATTTCCTGACAGATGCGGTACCTTTATATAACATTCAATATAATTAGCGTGCAACATCAAAAGAGCATTTCAACAGCGCGAGTAAAACGTATAATATACGTGTATCTACATTAAATCAGTAGAAAGGGTACATGGTATAGTCAGACGGCGGATTAACTCTCGTACATTTACCGCAAAACGCGTCCTCTGTCTTTCAATTACCCTCTTTTTCTTTCTTTTACGTAAACGCTTTCATAAAATTAAATATTTGCACTGATTTATATATTTTATAATGTATAATTGACGTTGCAGAAATTTACACTCAGCTTTCACAAATTTGTGATATTTACATCAGATATTAATGTATATAACGTTAATATCTACAAAGGGAATATTAATCTTATTAAAATGAGTGCATTATAGTTTGAAAGTGCTTTTGTAAATAAAGCCAGGCAATAATAATTATTAGTCTTTGAAGGAAATTAGCAGTTTTATATAAAAATTTGATGAATTAAAAGTTACAATTTTCATAACAAAATTAAAAAGATTTGAAGCACTTGTGAGTATGCTTGGAAACGGAACCTTTTCATAATTCTATGAAAACTCATTTTCGCTTATTTCACTTGAAATTGCATTTCCGCAATTTTAACGGTTTAATCATCCCTTCTCGTGCGAACATTTTTTAATTATTTCCGACGCACTAGAAAATTTCGAACAATTCTTAAAATTATACATTCAATTCTTCTAATTCTTCAAATATTTAAACTTGCCCAAACTATTATGTTTAAAATTGAAAATATACCTTGCAGAATTGATAAAATTCTTCTTTAATAAAAATTTTTAGTTAACTTTAAATTTCTTACATTCAAAATAGCAAAAAAGGAAAATTTCGGGGATAAAAACGGATGCATAAAGTATAAATACATTTAAAGAGCCGAAAAGCCCTTCCAACTTTTTCAGATCTAAAGCATAAAAACGCATGACATCAGATAAAAATCTCCTAAGCCGTTTTCGAGATTCGAGTATCGCCTCGATCGCGCACGTAAATACCGTCCTATACGAAAAGAGCTTGTGAAAATAGTACAGATTCTGATTTCTTTGGTCCGAAAACGAATTCTCCCGGTGCTATCCGTTTTATCCGGAAAATAACCCCTTATTCGATAGAACAAAAATTTTTTTAATAAAACTTTTATGTAACTTTATATTTTAACCTTAACCCGCAGAGAAGTCCGGGGCTACAGGGACCGTAAAGAAATTGTTTCCCCGACAGGAAGATATTTTCTACACTTTCGCGTTTTATGGGTCCTATAAGATCAGCTTTACTTGGCTCGGATCCAATGAAAATAATTCTATTATCGCCGTTTCGGCAGAAGAATATTAAATTGGAATTCATGTGCGACTTGGCCAATCTTTACATCTACCCAAAAAAAGTCTTAAAAATATAAATATTAATAACACAAAATCTACAAACAAAACTACTCGTCCGAAGCGTTCACAACAAGCGAGAGCATCAATTCTCCCACGCGCTAATTTTAATAAATCCAGAAAATCAATCTTCCGGGTCATTTACAAATCAATATCGTAATTATGCTAAACGCCCGGCTTACATATCTATTTAAGATACTCAGATACACAGTCTTCGCGAAAGAAAACGCGCGCGTGCAGAAGCGAAGAAACAGCTTTTCCGATAAGAGGCGGGCCACTTAACCACCTTCAAAAAAAGGAGCGAGCGAGAGAGAGAGAGAGTCAACGATCCGGTGGCGCGCCTTGACAATGAAAAACTCAGCGGCGAATTTAATAATTCCCCCGGCAAAGGCCCTCTAATCGAGCGGCGCGTGGGCGCTTTATCTCCCCGTTATCGACTGGCTATATCGTCCGAAAATCACGCAGCCGGAAATTCCAATCTCGGCCGGATTCTAAATATGGAAGAAGAAAAAATCGCCGCGATCATCCGCGGCGGCATTATATCGACTGGCCGAATCGATCTCGAAAGAAATCGGCGAGTATATATATATAAGTAGTATAAGTCGTTCCGCCAGCCCTTCAGCTTTGGTGGATACGTCGGCCGGATGGTTCCGTTCTGTGCCACGGACGGATCAATGAAAATACACCCCCCTCCCCTTTTCACCTCGGCCTCACTCACTCTCTCTCTCTCTCCCTCGCACCTCTCCTCCCACCCGACGACTGACTTGGCGCCGCAGTCTTTCCTGGCGGCGCGTTTCTCGTCCCTCTCTCTTTCTTCGAAAGAGGGAGTCCTACATGTCCCCCCCGCGAATACGGTACCACACGGCGCCAACTCTTACTATCTTTACCTGAAAACGTCGGTCGGCCTCCTAACGAGTCGCGGGGCGCAGCTCTTTTCGCGCGCGCCACGTGTCCCCCAGGAGAGGACGTACCCCCGAGAAGAGAAGCCGGATTGTAAGCGCCAGGAGGAAGTAGAAGATATACGGCGACGGATAAAGGGCGGCGGATCGCCTGCTCGTCGCTTGCCTCTCAGTCAATGGGCCAGAGCGCGTGAATGAGCTTCGAGATTTCGTAATTTGAGACGCAAGGCGATTGATCGCTCAACGGAGGCTCTAATGATTTCATTTCGGGCTTATGACGCCGGGACGAGCTTTGTTTTAATTATTTTTCCCTAGCTCTATTTCGGCTTGATAAAGTTGATTAAACGAAAGAGAATATTCGTTTACATTGCATCGAGGACGGTTAATTAAAGCAAGCAAATCGACTGTTGGGAGCGATTTTAATGAAAAACAGTATAGTTTTGTATGGTAATGAATCGGGGAGGTTCCAATAAATACACTCTTGTAGCATTACTGTCTAGCCAAGTATGTCACAAGTCGAAGTGGAATTGGATAAATTGTTAGGCTCCCTAGAGTCTAACGCGAGTCTCGCTTTATACTTCAATTTAACTGCAGTGCAGAAAGTCGCGACTCGGAGTAAAGTTAGTATTAACACGAGTTTCTTACAGTTCATTGTCAAATATATTAACTGTTCAAATTCAAAAATCTGACCGTAAGATAATCTATCTGTATGAATTTAAAAATGCTTTATAATGTTTCCATTCTATTTTTTGTAATAGAACGAAAAATAGAAATGGAATGCGTAAGGAAAAATGAGGTCGAATCGGGGATCGAACTCAATCTACACCCGGGTAAGAAGCGAATGTCCTAATGCCGCATTGTTTACAAGTGCTCTAATTGTCGTAATGATGACTGAAACTGATAACTCAGATCCCTGTAGCCTTTTTCCAAGTGCTCGCCGGTTATATTGTTTAATTAGTTTTTTTATTTTTGTTAAATTTCATTTCTGTACAATATTACATTTGGAAAAGATAAAAATTATTGCGCAAATTATTAGTTACGTCACGTTTACTCTCGAAAATAAATTTCTCCTATTTTTTGCGAGATCTAAAATGCGAGAGACGGCTAAGGCCACTTATACTCTTGAGAAACCTTAATCTCTTTGCAGGAAGCAAAATATGTTTCATTAGTCTTATTTGTCTCTGAAACTTGATCTTATTTGAAGAAACTTTTACAAAAAAGCAAACTATTAAACAAAAAAGAATTAAATCAACGATTTTAAAATTTTTTTAAATAACTTCAAATTGATTATTAAAGATAACAATCTATTAATAATCATCAACCAATAATTAATTTACAATAATTATTAAAATTATGTTAAATTAGTTTATTATTTATGCGACAAGTGAGCTTTCAAACTTTGTAATAAAAATATTGGTAATTTTTTAACAACTTTTTGGTTCAGTTTTTGTTTTTAATAATTAAAATTTTGAACCAGCAATGAAAAATGTAATTTTTATTACAAAATACATTTTTTTTTTAATTTTATTTTGAATGTTATTTACATATTTTTCTTATAACAGATTTAATTGGCATCAATTCATTTTAATGTATAAAATATAAATTATCTTTATTCTTTCACATCAAGATAAAAAATGGAAATACAGTTTAGCATTGAGAAAGCTTTGAAAAAAATTTTTAGTTAAAATTTAACTTAAATTTAAGTATTTTGTAGCTTCTATTGTATCAAAATTATTTAACTTAAATAACCTATTTATTTAACCTATTATCGAGTTTGTGCCGCTGCTTCTTTTCTTGCTGCATCTTGCAAAAGTTGTGTATCAACTTCATCACCAGGTAACTGAACGTATCTGACTACTGAACCTCTTATAAAACAATTTTTTACAGACAACTATAAGAGAAAATATAATTTTATTTTATCTTATTTGAAAATAGATTATGAAAATATACTAATATTTAGATTTAATTCTTACCATGTGAGGATATTTATCAGGATCTGTAACACTTATATCTGTCAGTTTAATGTTTAGGTACTGATCGACTGAATGTAAGGTTCCACAAATACTGTGAAATAAAAATATAAATTACTACAATATTGAAAAAAAACATCTTCATGATTATAAATTATGGAATAATTGAGCTTCCTAATGGCTAAATTAAGCGAGATGTAATTAAGTATTATATGTATAAAATGAATTACCTGAGATCATTTTTAAGTTCCACCACAACGTCTTTGCCAACTAAAGATTTGAAAAATGAGTAGAATAACTAAAAAAACAATAAGCATTAGTAAATAAAACATTTAAAAATAAAGTATACTTGTCACGTTACAGGTTAAAATTGCAAACACTTCTTGCTATTATCGTAATGCAAACAACTAATAATAATCAAAATTATTTACCATGATTGAGTAGAGAATTAATTCTACAAGAATACTATTAACTCCTCCTTATTACTAATAACTTTATTTAATAACACCGACAAAAAGCCGGATTGTAGTAATCGCAATAACAATGTTTAGCTCATGCCTTTCCACTTTTTTATCTTGTACGTTGGTAACAATACAGATTCCAACTGTTTGCAAGCTTGAAGTAAAATGGCGCAATTGCCGGGCGGCTCTCGCAAAAGGCGGGAAGCCACCCGGCAGTGTGGTTTGATTCTTTTTATATTTTGTGATGCTTATTAAATAAATTGTATAATTTATTTAATAAAATGCATTCGTTTTTAAAAACTGGAAAAATAGTTCCCGGAGATGCAAAGAAACCATCAACTTCAAAAGGAAAGGAAAGCACATCTCGCGTAAAGGCAGCACCTTGGGTTGAAAAATAGTAAGAGAAATAACCTCATTCTTGTCAATTCGTATATTTTTGCATTAATTTTTTTTATTATACAATCAAGTAACAAGCGCAGTACAATAGTGTCTTTTTAAAAATTCTATCGCTTCTTTACGTCTTACGTGAATACATTTTTAGAAACACTTTTCATAAACAGAAAGGTGCACAACCATTGTTTGAATCATTATCTATAGATTTGTAAACGTTAACTAAAATATATTTCAATGTTAACAAATAAATATCCGTTTTCGTGGGTCGATTATCATTACAAAATTACCCCTTATAAAAATGTAGTTTAAGTAAACAGAAGCAAAAAGTAGAAAAATAGTTTTTGTTTTTGCACTTTCTTGTTTAAAAGGTAATAACTTTAAATTATTTAATTTATTTTAATTACTAATTGCTATTATTTTTTAAATCAATAGCCGGCCTAAGACAGTAGATGATGTTGTTGAGCAGGGAGAAGTTGTTGAAGTATTACGACAATGTATTTCTGGTGGAGATTTTCCTAATCTTCTATTATATGGTCCACCTGGTACTGGTAAAACAAGTACAATTTTAGCTGCAGCAAGGCAACTTTTTGGAAACATGTTCAAAGAAAGAATATTAGAACTCAATGCATCTGATGAAAGAGGAATTCAAGTTATCCGAGATAAAGTTAAATCCTTTGCTCAACTCACAGCTAGCAATACCAGAGCAGAGTATGAATTATCTTTTATTTAATTTTTTTTTTTTATGAAAAGTTTTGTTTTATAAATAATCTTTACATGGAATTACTTATGATGATTTAGTAAAAGGTTTGAGTTTGCATCAGAATATATCCAATTTTGAGGAACAGCTTGCAACTAATGGTTTATCAGGAATTTTTATTCAAACTTTTAAAATTCTTATTTCCCATTAGATAGTAACTGCTTTTTTCATCTTCAGAAGGTTAAAAAATCAAAAGATTTTAAGAAAATATCTTTTGATGTGGCATAGAGCATACAAACATTAAAAATTATCTTGCAAAGGATTGTTTCAATTAGTTTCACATTCATTTTCAGAAACAGACATTTTTTATAAATTTCAATTTTTTTCAATTTCCTATTGTTACAGTTTTTTAAAGTTTAAATTCAAATTTGCTTTTCAAGATAATTTTTATTAATTGCATAGCTGTTTTAAGAAAAGTGACTTATTCTAGCAAACATTGATAACAAATTGACACTGAAGTAATATTGAAAACAACACATTTTTTTTAATCAGTTTTGTCACAGTAGCTGAATATAGTTAACTTTATTTCAGTGGTAAACCCTGTCCACCATTCAAAATTATTATTTTGGATGAAGCAGATAGTATGACAGATGCAGCACAATCAGCTTTAAGAAGAACAATGGAAAAAGAGTCGCACACGACACGATTTTGTTTAATTTGTAATTACGTTTCACGTATCATAGAGCCTTTAACATCTCGTTGTACAAAGTTTAGATTTAAGCCTCTGGGAGAAGACAAAATTATTGAAAGATTAGAATACATTTGCAGTCAAGAAGATTTAAAAGCCGAAAAAGGTGTGCTCAAAACTGTAGTTGATGCTTCAGGAGGAGATTTGCGAAGAGCAATAACTTATTTACAGTCAGTTACAAGACTCAAAGGAAAAACAATAGAAGTGATGATAGATGATGTATTAGAAGTTAGTGGTGTGAGTAAAATTTTATTGTCTGTTTGTGTAATTTAAATATTTAAAATTTTTATTATATTCATTAAAATCTTAAGATATATTTAATATAAAATAAAATAAAATATTTTGCATTATTTTACATAGGTTGTTCCAAATAGATGGTTAGATGAGTTAATAAAAGTTTGTGAAACAAAAAATTATAATCAAGTTGAAACTTTTGTTGATAATTTCATGCTAGAAGCATATTCAGCAAGTCAGGTACGAAAAATAATTATTTTTTAAAACTTGAGAAGAAATAAAAATCATTTATTATTTTTCTAGGTTGTAGATCAACTTAATGAGATTATTATTTATTCAAATACACTTAAAGATAAGCAAAAAGCTTTTATTGGAGAAAAACTCGGGGTAAGAGAAATGATTGTATTCAAAGTAAAGTTCTCAAATTCTAATTATTATAAAATCATTAATTTTTTTGCATTTAATTTAGGAATGCAGTTATAGATTATTGGAAGGAGGAAGTGAATATGTACAGTTCATGAGTCTTTGTTGCGGTATAATGCAGGCATTTGAAATACAATGATTGCGCTTTGTCATTTTAGAAACAATACTTATACAGCATTCGATCATATTGATTGTTCGTTATCATTATCGTAAAATTCGTACAAATCGTTCAATGAAATTTATGCACGTCAAACTTTGGCACAACCAATACATCATGAGCTTAGAGTATCTTTCGCTTTACCTGTCTCAACTTTATTTATACGTTTTATATTTTTTTAATTAAATTATTTAAGTCTAAAAATCATATTTATTTTATAATCTAAGCCCATCGACAATCATTCTGTAAAACTACAAATCATTCATTATTTGTTGGTACACAATGATCATCAGTTACTGTACCTCCGTACATTGCAGAATGAGACAAAAGAAGACATTATTTAAAAAGTAATGTACAACATAAAAACTAATTCTGAATAAAACATTTACATTCAAAGCCCTAATCCACACCAAATACTTTATCTCTCGAGTAAATTAAAAAATAATTAAAGTTCTCTTTCGCTCTCTTTCTCTCTCATTTAACCATTACATCTCAAATAGATCGGCAATAGATTTGCATGATTTTTCTCTCTGCTAATAATATTTAAAGTGTTAATTATTCACAACTACAAGAAATTGAAAATCTTTTCTCGATAAAATACTTCAACATTTACATTCACAATATTCTCGTTTTTTTTCCTAAAACACGTTTTTTTAATATAATAATGCGTCCTTTCGAAGGCGCCGAACACACAGCCACACACTTGTTTTTTTTATTATGAAGTACACTTAATAAGGCGGCGGTTGATGCTGGTAAGGATGCTGGGGACCCTGATTGAGATTCCGTTGAAGATGAGCCACCAGTTGCGGTGTCGCTTGTTGACCTGCATTACCCGCTTGTTGTTGAACTTGCTGTTGTTGTTGAGCTTGCTGTTGTTGCAGGGCCATAAGCTGCCTCATACGTTGTTGAGTCAGTTGAGTCATTTGCTGAAAAAATGATAGCTTCATTAAAAAAGATAATGTGTAGCTCAACTTTATTATTTCGTTTATACTTCTTTAACTCAAAGGAATAATGTTAATAAAATTTATTTTACATTAAATCTGAATTTTTTATTTAACCATGATCATTTAAAAGTATTTTTTGTCGCTAAATTTTAACTCACCGACTGCATATGTTGATTCGCTTGAAGACCAACATTAGCTTGTCCAACTCCACCAACGTTAACTGCCCCAGGTTTACCGCCAGTAGCTTGCCTATACGGAGGTGCCGGTTGATTTTGAACTCCACCGCTCATTGGACCCATAGTGTTCATTGTTACATTTGGCGCCTGCATTATACATTATTGATTGTTAAATTCAGTTTTCTAAGATAATATTATTTCAACTTATAATTTTAAAAACGTACCTGCATATAAGGCGGCCTTGCGGCACCTGGTTGTATCCTTTGCTGCTGCATATATTCTTGACTTCTTTGCGCGTTCATCATTTGTTGCTGACTCGGAGCGTTCATCATTTGTTGCTGGTTCTGCGCACCTATCATTTGCTGCTGATTTTGGAACATATTCTGCTGTTGGGCCATGAGACCTGGCTGTTGTTGTTGTTGCTGAGGAATCATTTGCTGTCCGCCGTATCCAGTGTAATTTTGATTCATACCTGAAGAAATTAAAAAAAAAAATTTACTTTGATGTACTGAAAAGCTATTAGTATTAAATTTATTCATAATAATTGAATAATTTTAATTCCTAATATAAAATCTAATGTAAAAATTTAAGCAGCTTACTGAAAATAGTAAAATTTAGTCAGATTATTAACATTTATCATAAGTATTATATATTTTAATAGTTTGTACATTCGATGAAGATTTTGAAATTTGTAAATGTATTTATTTATAGTTAAACATTAGAGATTATATTAGTTTCTTCATTATATTATTATTATTATTATTATTATTATTATTATTACGAAAGCTCAAGTTCCGCGTTTGTAATGACATTTTCTCATATTATCGGATGCTTACCTTGTTGCATACCGCCATACATGCCTTGGGGTTGTTGCTGCTGTTGTTGCTGTGGCGCGAACATACCCTGCTGGGGTTGCATTCCCGGCGGGCCACCGTGCTGCTGTCCGTGAGCTCTCAGCTGCTGCCTGATAAATTGATTCCTTTGCAAGCCCTGGAAGGCAGCTGGATTCGCCACATTAGGTGGCGCGGCATTGGGTGGCGGACCCTGCTGTTGCTGCTGGGGTTGCTGCTGTTGGCCACTCATAAATTGATTAGACGGTAGACGCAATCTCAACATATTAGTGAGCGCCTGCTTGGACTGCGATTGATTCAAAGCAGGACCAGGCCGATCGTATCTTGGTCCGGTGACTTGCGTAGGAGCCATTTGCTGGCCGTAGGGTGCGTACTGCTGCTGCGCGTGCGGTGCTTGCTGATTTGGATACCACTGCTGCTGCTGCTGCTGTTGCTGAGCTTGCACTTGTTGTTGCTGCGGCTGCGGCGGCTGGTTCGCGAACATGCCCGGTTGTTGAGGAACTTGTGGCTGCTGGGCGCCATACGGCATCTGTTGCATCGGAGTTGGGCCCGGCTGCTGCTGAAAGGTAGAGATTGGTCGTTTAAGCTGATTCACCAGCTTTGTATGCCAATATCAAAGAGGTTAAAAAACGTTTTCACAGTTAACTTAAAAGT
Organism: Ormyrus nitidulus; assembly: GCA_900474335.1. Taxonomy (NCBI): domain Eukaryota; kingdom Metazoa; phylum Arthropoda; class Insecta; order Hymenoptera; family Ormyridae; genus Ormyrus; species Ormyrus nitidulus. The sequence continues at coordinate 22,342 of UCOL01000191.1, read as the reverse complement.
AAAATAGGTTTAAATTAAAATGTGTTAGTGAAATATAAATGATAAGAAAGTTTTCATAACGAGGAACACTGTTTTCAAAGGTCTCTATGTAAAAGTTATTTAACTGTAGAATCATCGGATGTTCCAGAAGAAGGTGAATCAAAGTCTTCTATGTCGTTTCCATAGGTATAGAGTATGTCATCAATGTCGTTTGCGGAGGAATGAGAGATATTACATAATTTGCAGTCATCCATGGTGTATTTAATTGCGTTTATAGATATAAAACTTAAGAAGGTACGTTAACTGACAGTTTATGAGTTAAATACTTGCTTTCCCTCTCTTAATGCCACTTAAATTATCGCGACCCGTCTTAGAGCTTTCAAACTTATGCTATTATTTACATTTCACTTCATTGCTCAAGAAATGACGTAACGAAACTAGTTCATTTATAGGTTTATATCATTTTGCGTTAATTTAAATCGGCACCCAAGTTTTGAAAAATATTAGTATTCGAGAAATTTAGTTAAAATTAATTTTTTAGTAAATTTTTATAGTAATGTTGTATTTATTTTTTAATTTTACGATTTCGGTTTAAGTGTTTTAATATAACATTTAAATTAAATATAAATCATAAATAAAAACGCAAAATGAAGAGTAAAAATAAATACGAACTAAAACTAAAAAAAAAACTACAACACTTGATACTGACCGGCATTTGCTGAGGCTGCATAGGATTTGTCGGTGTAGCAGCCTTCGCCCTGCGATGCCTCTTCGTCTTGAGGCTTTTGCCTTTGCCAACTCCACCCATCCCAGCCATCATCCTGCCTGGAGAGTCTATACTCATGGGCGTATCGGCTTTGCCGGGCTCAAGCTCCTTTTTATCGGGTTCGAGATCTTCGGGTGGAAGTGGTGGCGGCTCCAAATAATGAGACGCAGGCCTGGTTTGACTGTGCGTGTGAAAGCGCAATAATTTGTGGGCATTTTGGTAGGTGAGGGGCTTGCGTTCGAGTCGGACCGCGCGGAACCAGGCCCAGGATAAAGGTGCTGGGTTCTTGTGGCCTTCGAGAAGTTCCCAAGCAGAGACCTTTTGAGCATTATAAACTTGTAGACCCTGTAGTGAAACGATAAAAATTATCTTCGTAGAAAAAATCAAAATAAATTTGAGATTTCTTTTAGGTCAGTTGCAGAATGTAATTCACATTTAGAATTTTGCATTTAAGGGTACATACCTGCTTTTTATCAATACTGTTAAAACCGGCAATTTTATTGCCTTTAGTATCCGTGATACAGCCAACCTGCTCACACGTGATGACTTCCATAGGTACTTTAGGTAGAGGCAATAACTGTCTCACAAACTGTATACTCTGGTTATTTCTATCGCCCAATTCTTTCTTTAATTTTTTCATAAGGTTTTGATAATATTTTTTATTCTCATCCTTTTCGCTTTGAGAATCTGAGACCAGAGTGGAATGTATAAGTGTTGCAAGCATGTCGATTACGGTTGTAAAGAGTTCAGCATTATTGTTCAAATCGATAACACCAAAGCTAACCAACTGCACGAGTAGCATTGCCCAATCATTAGTCACTGTAATATTACGCTGTATTGTATCGAAAACGCCGCCAACGAGACTAAACCGCAGCTGTAAAGCATCCTGAAGGATTTCACGAGCTTTTGGGTCCTCATTGGGAACGCTTTTCTCGTCCTTGCTCGTTGTACAAAACTGTGATAGTTGTGAGTGCAACGACGTTAGCAAACCTAACAAATATTAATTAATTGTACAAAACTGTAAATCTTTTACAAAAATAAAAATTTATAACGTTGAAAGAGGTCAACAAACCTTCTCTTTGATCATCTTGTCCTTTCAGACACGTCAATACTAAAGATAAAAATGGTTGATGATTGAACATTGATGGACTCTTTGCTCGTCTATCCCTTCCCGTTGCTTTCGACCAGTTACCGGATTCCAATACTTGACCAGCGACTTTTAATACTCGACCTTGCACCGCACTTGGCAATTTTGAAACTAAAGGCGCCACTAACCATATAGAATCTGACCTCTTATCAGGCTTACCCGAAACTGTATTTAACTGAAAAACATCGATAGCTGCTTTGGCTACCGTATCCAACCACTGAGATAAGTCTGCTGAATTAGGAGGAAATTGTTTGTACATGAGTTGTAGGTCTAGCCAAGACATTCTTAAACTCCACTGTTCAAGATTTTCAAGAATGTTAGTAATGTGCGTTTTTTGATCGAGAAACGCGTCAGGAGGCGTATCGGGGTAACAGATCATGTGAATTAACCTTTGAGCCTAGAAAGAATTTTTATTTATTAATTACTTTACACAAAGGTAATTTAATTAAACATTTTTTATTTAAATGAAGAAGGAAAATACCTGTCGAGGAGTTAACATATTATCTATCAACATATCTTCTTGACAAAGCTCTTCTGGATTTTGTAAACACCTTTCCAAGACCCATTCTTGACTACAAATCTGCCTCAAAACGTGCTGAGCGAAATCAGACAGTCCTTTAACATTTTCCGTAGTCATTCCAACAGTACTACTCGATGATGACATCGGCAAGTCTAGACCGAGGTCATCAGTTCCTCCTAAAATATCGCTTGTACCTAAAGGTACGAAATATTTAGAATTTAATTTAAAAAATCTATTAGCTTTTACAAAGCATTTCTGCTAACAAAGAATTTTCTGCTAAATCTTACCTAAAATATGACTAATAGACAGCTCACCGGGTATGGTGCCACCAACGCTACCAGGTCCTCCTTTACCAGCATGAGTCATTTGAGCATCAGGTTTTTTCGGAGGCTGTTTACCTGCCGTCGCATCGCCGACCAGAAGAAGAGCTTTTAGAATACCTATCAAAGGTCCTACTCTAATGTTATTATGCGCGGCAGCCAACAAATGCCTATCACAACTGAGTTTGATGCTGTAACTGCGCTGATTACCACTAGGTAGTGGGTGTGGACTTGTGCCTACAGAGTAAAGAGCTGGTTGCGGACATTCGACTGTTTTAAACAGGCGCAACAGAAGGTGACAAGTAAGTCGGGCACTAGCCTCGGCGTCTATGTCGGTATCGCCGCGACCCTCATTATAAGCCTTTGCGAGAGAAGGCAAAGCTATATGGCGCACGAAGTCCTCCAAAGAGAAACAATGCCTCGCTATGAGGATGGAGGTAAAGACGGCCAACGAATTATGAATGCTTAAATCTTGGACGTCTACTTGATTTTGTACATCTAGATAATTAGCAGGACTATTCGAGGAACAACAAAGGGCACTGAGCGCACCAAGCCACTCAGTGCTGAGAGCATTGCAATAAGCAGTAAGCTCTGCACATGTTATTGCAATATCGTTGAGCTTATCATTGTCTGTATCGCTGCATACAGTAACAATAGCATTGCACACAAAACTGTAATAAAAAATGTAAGTGTTAAAAATACAATTAAAAGATAAATAAATTTTAAATTATTACAGAAAATTACCTATAACGATTGGCAGGTGTTTCATTAATCTGCGTTGCCCATTGACGTTCAGTTTTACCACCGCGACGAGGGTTCGTCAGTATGTCGATCATAAAGGATGAATTATACAAATGATTCGATGGGGTCAGGGTTAAAGGTGTGAAGTAAGCTGCCCGAATTTTCGGATTTGCATTATTAAAAGCTTCAAAATTAAGAGACTTCGTTTTTAGAAAAGAACAGTTCGAATAAAGATCATGAAGGTGTGCCAGTACACATCGCTCTGCTGAACTGCAATCGCTCGGATTTGAAACAGGTGCAACTATTTTACAAAGTAGACTGAACACAACTGCAGTTTGCTCCGGAGAAACTAGAATTGTAATTACAAAGAAGCTCATTAATTATAATTTATTATTAGTAATCTTTAGTTAGGAATAATCGATAAATTTCTTTATATACTTACGCAATAAACAGCAGTGATATCTCCTCAGCACTCCTACAATATATAAGCTAAGATTTGCCGTATAATTCCTAACGAGAGTACTTTTTCTGGCATCCAACTGAGCCTCTACATCAGGCAGTTCTTTCAAAATTTGAATACAGATCTCAATCAATCCGTAAATATTAAGAGCAAGTTCCATGAGGTCGAAGAGAAAAGCAACATGTTCTTGCACAGGAAGGTAAGACGAGCCCGTGACAAAAGTGCTCAACATGTCAACAACCTGAGTGGCACACTGCCATGTAACTACGTGTTGATCAAAGTAACTCAAATTTTGGAATTTCTGTGTAATGGCTTCGAAATTGAATTCACTACGAGAGTGTTTCTTCACTTTTCCACCCTCAGCTACGTCTATACTAAATTTCTTTCCAAATAATTTACATACCTATAAAAGAACATGGCAATAAATAATTTGTATAAAAAATAATTTTTAACATAATATATATAATAAAAATATACTTCTTTAGTCATCTTTTTAACGACATGCCGAGCTTCATCTCTGACTTTCCCTACGCCATAAAGCAACACATGTCGTTGATTGCAATCGTGTTGACTACAAGTTTCGTCTTGGGGCAATGGAAAGTGCGTTGTATATAAAAGATGCCTACTAGGACTGCTTGGTGTTTTAGACGAATCCAAACCACCGTCGTGAGCCCCGTGACCACCTAAAGCATCGCTCTCCTTTGGACTATCTGGTGCATCCATACTGTTCTGTTGAACATCTTTGATATCCTGAAGAATCTTGTCAAGATCATCATCAATTTTACTATCGTCGTAGTCATTAGTCGCTCGCATGTGATCCTGGGGATCGAGCTTTGTCGGTTTAAGAACGATGCCTGGAAACAGGCTATCTTCATCCATTGGGTCCCGATTGCTCGGCGTACTTGGTTTACTTGCTGCTGGCCCTGTTAAGTAGTACGATCAATGGTTTTCGAAGTAGTATTTCAGATTTTCGAAGCAATATTTTTAGAAGGAGCTTATAATTTAAAATTTCTTATAAAAAAATTAACTCACGAAATGAGTACAAACTTTAAAAAGTAATATAAAAAGTCTTTAAAAAATTCAAATATATACATATAGATCTAAAAATGTTCTTTTATTTTCAAATTATAAATCCTAAATCCTAAATTTTTTTTCTTTCATTAAAAAATAACTAGAGTTTTATATATGAATCCACTTAACATCACACATTGTTACGCACCTTGAGTGAGGTCTCCCCTGGATATAAGAGTGCACATGTAAGCATCGTGAGAGAAAACATCATGTCTAATAAGCTCCGAGAACAAATGCACTAAGTTCGTGAACTGTACTTTCGACTGCGGCGAATGATTCTCAATAACTGGCGCATCCACATCTAAGAACTTCATAAGCAAAGGCTGGAAGATTGGAAGAGCTGGAGGTCCATTACCATTACTACACACACTATCCTTGTCGTCATTCTCGTTATTCTCTCCAGCAGCCTCGCTCTGCCTCTTCTCTAAGAGCTTCGCAACAGCCATGGCACGATGCTCGCCCCACCTTTCTGCACTCACAGCCCACTCACATAATATTTCGACGATGGCAGCGTCTTGCTGAGGACTGTAATCGGTCTTGGTACCGGCGGTACCGGCAGCACCATCCACTCGTTCTCCAGAAATATTCGCAGGAACCAGAGAGTTACCAGGAGTACCTGATGCTGCCGCAGTGTCTTTTGTTGGGCTCGTGAAGATCTTGGCGTATAGGGTGTCGAGGGAGTTATTTGAATCCATGCGGTCGAAACTATGCCGATCGAGGGCATCTAAGGCGGCGAGGACCTTCGTTGTCGTCATGCCTGAATCGCGTGAAAATTTTGACACACGCTCTTTTATATTTAATTCTAAAAGTACACTTGAACGTTTTCTTAATAAAAGCACAATAAAAAAAATAATAAATAAATATTTGACATTCAATTTTCACAATTGGGCCTAACTTTCTATAAAAATTTATTCTTCTTAAAAAAATAATAAATAAAATGTTCTTGTAGTAAATGTTGAAGATGAAATAAGTGTGAATGGTGTTAAAATAAAATAGTGTGTAAGATTTCTATTAACTATTTTTAGTAAATTATACAAGAAGATGGCAATTTTTGTATAGAATAAGCTGGCAATGTAATTTTAACAAAGTTGCATAAAGAAGCAGAAGCAATTCAAATAATAAAATGCACGCATACCGGCACTGCTTTGTTGCCATTTGTCACAGGACCAACGACTCTCTGCAGCTTGTGAACGTCCGCGAATATTTTCCTGAGCAATCTTGAGATGCCTCCTTGTCGGGTCAGCTGCACTAGCTGGTGGACTGGGCAAAGCCGCGGGTGGACAAGGAAGATAGTCTAGTGGCGAGCCATTTAGTATCGAAATAGATTTACCTTCGCCAACGTTGTTCCAAACCAATGCCGTAGGACACTCTAGAGTTGTGACCTATCAAACAAATATTTAAATGTTTTAAAAATAAATCATCTCCTGATTAAATAAACTAAATAATCTTCTTATATAAGAGCAAAGTTTACCTGGATAATTGTCGACAGACCGTAAAGGACATCCCTGTGATGAGGGCAATTAAGGTAATCATTGAAGACAGCGTTTAATTGATTAACTATAGGCGTCGGTTGTGGCAGTTGAGCCACATCCTTAACCCCATTCACTTCACTTTTTACAGTAACAGCGGGTTGATTAACTGCCGCCACGGACGGACTTTGCGGACTACATGTAGTGTCCACATTGTTGCACATGTGTGCGATCTTTTTGCAGCAAAGGTAGGCCAGCCTTCTTGCCAGCAGTTCAGACTGTACAAATTCTTCTAAGTATTGCAACGCAAGGGGTAATAAAAGTTTAAGAATTCCGTCATCCGACGGCGCAGACTTCATTTTGTCTAGGAGGTCCAGTATCCACTGAAGAAGTTCTTGTCTATCTAATAGTCCTTCTTCCATCATGTACTTAGCTAAAATTAAGAATTTACCATTGTTATTTATTCCATTTATAGCTTTCTAGATAAAAGAAAGCATAGTATTTTGTTACCTAATTGTGTACAATAATGCCATTGTTTCAGAGCCAATTTGTGATCCTCGTTCATTGCAACGGCAGGCGTGTATTGCGCATTTGAATTAGAATTAGAATTAGGAGTCGAAGGTTGGGTATTCAAAATACCATTCGTCGTCACGGATAAACCTGTTGAAGAGGTACCGTTCGTCGTGGTACCGCTGGTAGAACCGCTAGAAGATGAGTTAGTTGTACCATTCGTAGTTGTATTATTATTGTTACTGTTAGTATTTGGACTGCTTGATCCATGACCACCTAAATGATAATAGTCTTGGAGTTTTGAGAGCTGATCTTTCAAAAACTTTATTAAGGTGCCTGTCCATTCTGAAAAAACATTTGAGCATTGTAAAATTTAATTTGAGAACAAAGTAGTAAAATCAAAACATTGATATTTAAAATTTATATCAATGAAAATGGATAGTTTTACCTGTCGTTGGATCTGGTAACTGTCTTTTTTTAATCTTAGCTTCTGAAACTGCTACTGTATAGGCAGAGCTAAGTTTAATAAACCATGCAGCTCTTAACATCGGCACTTGATATTCACATAACATTATAAATATTTCTTCTTTTTTATTAAAGTTTGGTGCCTTCTTAGCCAATGACATAAGAGGTTTACACCCTGACAAGTCTTTAAACCATGCTTCAATACCATTTTTAGTTCTTGCTGTCACTGGCCAAAAATTATCTTTTGGATTTATTTGCTGCCTTTTTCTTCCTGTATCTGGCATTGTAGCAAGCTCTTCTTTTTTAGCCAATATGGCATTGAAGTAAGCTCCAACTTTTGCAGCTGTAACATTGCAATTTCTGGCAGTGCCATGTTCATCAGAAAGTTGTAGAGATGTAGTGAATCCATGTTTCACATTATTAGGAGTCAATTCATCCTCTTTCTGTTTAGGCTCCTGAGGATAAACATCAGGTGGTCCTAATCTGGGCCTCTTAAGAGGCCTCTTCTCGTACAATATTCCCATCATATTATGAGTCCAAGCTGTTTATTATTACCAGGACTAAATTATCCAATTCAATCTCATGACCCTTCAAACCACCGTATTAAAGTGGTTTTATCACCTAACAGCAACATTTTGCTTCCATTGCACATTGATCATTTCAAGTCTATGTATAAAATTAAAATTATTAATAATAGTCTAAAAAGCCACTTTGATGTCAGATCTGAAATAAAAAAAATAATTATTCAGATTAAGCAGTTAATTCAGAATGCAAAGGTCATTACTTTGTGCTTTATATCTCAATATCTCAATATGAGCAGTCAGTTATATATGTATAGCATAAACATTCAAGTAAAACCGTTATTTTATACTGATAACTGTGCAAATTGCAGTAATTCAAATTTAAATGTTCTTTGTTTAATGATAATGCAATAAATAAACTCATTATTACAACACACCTGAGATAAAAAATAAATCTTTAATTCAATTTCTACAGTAAATTTAAAAAAGAGATTTCAAAAATATAAACAAAGAGAATCTTTAAAAGTTAAAAAAGCTTCAATGCCATTATTAAGTAGCTTCTATCACGAAAAGTGTTTAATTTATAAACGATAATTAATTCGTTCTATATTTCCCAACAATGTATCAGAACCTTCCCTCTCCTTTATATCCCACTGAGCATTTATTAAAAATCATAAATACACGATTTTCTACCTCAAACCACGGGAAAATTCATAAAAAACTTCGCTTCGAAGTATTCTGTGTACATCGTGAAGCAACTGCGTTTTCGTCAAAGTACACCATACACAGCAACATAACTCACTGCTCCATCTAACAACCGCCACCACACCACCACCGAATTTTCTTCCCCAGAGATAATTGTCAAAGCACGAAACACTAAGACAGAATAATCAGCAGGGTGTCGGACCTTGGAGGGTGGCAAGCTAACTCGCTCTTCCTGGGGTGGCTTCCATGGTCGTCGTCGTCGTGGAGCGTCTCCCCTTGAAACTGCTAGCGCGGGAGTTGCGCACACAACGCTGAGCCTCTTCGACGCTGGAGCAACCGCGGTTCGCTGCTGCGAGGCGGCGGCGGGCGCTGCTCTCCCGGAGGCACCGCTGCTGGGCTTCAGGCTGTGGAAGTCCCGGGGATGAGCAGGCGACAACAACGCACGGCCAACGCCATCGGGGACTCGATCCGCGGAAAGCGCCGTAGCTCTGTCCTCGTTGCTCCTGCACCAAGCCTTCATACACGTACACCCGCAAAGGCAGTCATTTATGTGCAAGGAAGATCGTGCCTGTGTAAGATAAGTAGAACAGTGAATGTGCCGCCAATGACTGTCGAGATTTAACCGATCAGCTGATGTGTCCGATGGAGAGGAGATTCTGATTGGAGTACACGGAGCGTTGTTGCCGGATTTTTTGGACTATGCATTCCGCGCGATAAAGAGCCCAGTGCACGGCTACTCGCGGGAATGTATGTATATAACTGGATGAAGTGCGCGCTGAACTGCATTGTTGTTTTTCTTGGGCGTACGTGCACTCATTGCGGTACTTCTTAAAACTTTATTAGGGAACCAGATACTAATGCCAAGCGTTGATGAGATGCATAGCTCTATCTGTTTGAGAACCTATTTAAACAGTTTTCACAACTTTAGCTGAGCTTATTTGGTCAAGATGATATGCTTCATTTTTTTTTGACAGAATTATAGATGCTCAACAATTATTGTTGAATTTATTCTCAAATTCCTTTAATCAATGTGATGAGTATATATTATTTTTGTTTTTCTGAACAGATCAGTTTGCTGATAAATATAAAAAGTAATGAATATTTTGTTTTCTAATACAAATTGATTAAAATAAATATACTCTAAATCTTATTAATTTCTTAATTATTTTTTAATGAAAATGAATTAATAAATATTAAATAAAGAACTACTATTTATAATTCATTTCTGTTAATAAACAGTCATATTTGATTTTTGAAAAAAAGAATATGCACGTCGAAGTATAAATTAGACTTTAATATTTTTTAATATATTTTGTTTAATGTAACAATAAAAAATGACTATTATTATTTATACTTAGAATTTTCTCTAAATAACTTTTCAAACCTAGTTTTTAAAGACTCTAAAAAACATTAATCTTAATTTTTAATGAATTTTTAAACAATAAATAAATTTGTATTAAAATATATCTTTAAGTCATTTAATTAAAAAAATAATTTAATAAACAATAATAACAATAAAAGTTAAAGTTTAGAATTAACAGGATTTAAATTTTGTTATTAGATGCATCATGCATGCCGATCCTGTTCTGTTCCGCAAGTTATACAAGTGTAGTATTCGCATTTCGCATTATACATTATTATTATACATTTTTTACACCACAGCGCTGAAGCTGCTGTTTCAACCAATGGTTAACGCTGAACTTTTCGAAAACATAACCTTAATTTTACTCTGTACACAATTCCACGAGGTCGCATCGACGCATGTGATTTGTTCGCTTGTGTAAAACATGCATCAAGAATCATTTAAGTGTAAAGTAAAAATTAGTTTTTAGACTAAAGAAGAAATACACAAACTTGTAAGTATATATCATATATTATTTTGATAATTAACTTAATTTAGACGAAAAATAATCGAGGCACATTTTTAAGTTGAAAGTTTAAAACGATTGCAAAGCTATATCTTTCGTTTTGTGCTCATAACTTGATATAAGAATTTAAGAAAATATCTTATTTTATAGAAAATTTGTATAGTAACTTCTATTTTATGTCAATGTAATTGAGCTAATACTAAATAGCTTCAAAATTTGAAGTGAAAGATTTCTTTCTTCATAAACTATTATAAATTGTAGTCTATTAAAAATATAATACTAAATTAAACACATTTTGCTTTTAACAGGCAAAAATGTCAGCTCCAGAAGGAGATGTTTCTCATAAACAACACAGAGAAAGCAAGTCAGGTCGTAAAGCAGAGAAAAAGAAGTTTAAAAAAAAAGAAAAACAACCGCAAGATCCGAATCACAAAAATCCAAAAGCATTTACATTCAATTCTGCAATAAAAGCAGAAAGAAGGTTTAGACGTAAACAAGATATTGATACCAAGAAGCAGCATATTCCACTTGTTGATCGCACACCAGATGTATCTCCTCCTGCAGTAGTTGCTATTGTAGGTCCACCAAAAGTAGGAAAATCCTTACTTATACGGTGCCTTATAAAGAGCTACACGAAACATCCTTTAACAGATATAGTAGGACCTGTTACAGTGGTAACAGGAAAACGACAAAGAGTTACATTTATGGAATGTAACAATGACATAAACAGTATGATCGATATTGCCAAAGTGGCTAATTTAGTTTTATTATTAATTGATGCCTCATTTGGTTTTGAAATGGAAATATTTGAATTTCTTAATATATGTCAAGTTCATGGTATGCCAAGAATCATGGGTGTTCTCACACATCTGGATATGATTAAGAATGCCAAACAAATGAGAAAAACTAAGAAAACTTTAAAACAACGTTTCTGGACAGAAGTTTACTCTGGGGCCAAATTATTTTATCTTTCTGGTTTATTACATGAAGAATATTTAAGAATGGAAGTAAAAAATTTAGCTCGATTTATCTCAGTAATGAAATATAGACAATTGATATGGAGGACAACTCACCCTTATATATTAGTGGACAGAGTTGAAGATTTAACAGATCCTGAATTGATTAGGAAAAATTCGAAGGTTAATAGAAATGTATCGGTTTATGGGTATGCATACTTTTACAATTTATTTTATTGGTTTTTTAATTATATTTATAATGTATTTTAATTTACTTGTAGATATGTTCGTGGTGTTCCACTTAATAATCAATCTTCAATTCATATACCAGGTTGTGGTGACTTCAAGATCAAAGATATTAGTTTCTTACCAGATCCTTGTCCTCTTCCAGAGCAATTAAAAAAACGAGCTTTAGTAGAGAGGGAACGTTTAATATATGCACCATTTTCTGGAGTAGGTGGTATTGTTTATGATAAAGATGCCATTTACGTTGAATTAGGTGGAAGTCACTCTCATACAAAAGAGGATACAGGACTAATAAGTCAACTACTTCAAACCCAGCAAACCTTAGATTATAAACTGGAACAAAGTGAAATGAAGATTTTCACAAATTCAGAACCTATAAAATCTCATGAAATTGATACAGTTTTTGCAGAAGAGGCAATCATTGATACGGGTAGAATAAGAAGAAAAGTCATTTTTAATGATTCTGAAAAATTCAATAAAAATAATACAGATGACAACAATGAAAGTGACAATGAAATGAATTTGGGAAAAGAATTGAAAATGCTAAAAGATACTGAAGAATTTGAAGAAAACCCTGATCAAGATTCCGAAAATGAAGAAAATGAAGAGGAAGATGAGGATGAAGAAGAAGAAGAAAATGAAGAGGAAGATGAAGAAGAAGAAGATGATGAAGAGGAAGATGAGGATGAAGAAGGACAGAAAGGAGAAGAGATGGAAAAACCAAGGAAGCGAAAAATACTTGAAACATCTTCTCAAAAATCCCCTAAAAAAACAAAACTAGATCTTTCATCATCTAAACAAAATGGAGAAAATAAGCAAGTTTATCGTGAATTACGAATAAATCCAGATAAGCATATAAAAAACAAGATTTCAGAAGCTCTAGGATTATTGAACGATAAAAGTTCTAAAAAACCAGATGTTAACAGAGAAGATGAAAATGAAAGTTTTGATGAGTTAAGTGAAGATGAAGAAATAGATTTTGAATTGAAGCTTGATAATGATAATGAAAGTGAAGAAGAAAATAAAGAAGAAGGTAACAATGAAGATGAAGAAAACGAAGAAGATGAGGATGATGAAGATTATAACATCAAATGGAAAACAAATATAGCTCAACGAGCCAAAGAAGCTTTCTTAGATCGTCAACAATCAAATGTCAATATCATGCAGTTAGTTTACAAAGTTTTTGACGAAGACCAAAGGCATGACGAAAAAGATGACGAAACTGAAGAGAACAGTGAAGATATCGGTGTTATCTTCCGTGTAGTACAAGCAAAAGAAAAGAAAAAACTTCAAGAGCGTGAACTCAAGAATCAAGAAGAGTTCGTACTCTTTTCAAGAGAGCAACCACGCAACTGGCTTGACGAGGACAACAAAGCCCAATTATTAAATCGCTTTGTTACTGGGAAGTGGAAAGATTCTGAAGATGCAGAAATGCTGTTAAAATTGGATGACATGGAGGATGACGAGGAAGTTTACGGAGACTTCGAAGACCTTGAAACCGGCGAGAAACATAAAGCTAAAACTGCTGCTTCTGCACCCGCTCCTAAAGAAATAAATGCCGAAGAAAAGGAAGAGCGAAATAAGCTTATCGAGAAAAAAAAGAAACTGAAAGAGCAATTCGATGCGGAGTATGATACTACTGACAAAAGCTATTACGACGACCTTAAAATGGAAGTAGAACGACAAGCGGAAATCAACAAGTCTGAGTTCGAAGGTATCGAAGATAGAGTTCGTGTTACTCTGGAAGGTTACCGTCCGGGGATGTATGTAAGGGTGGAAATTGATAAAATGCCCTGCGAGTTTATAACTAATCTCGATCCAAATTACCCTATAATCGTGGGCGGTTTATTACCTGGAGAAGAGAACATTGGATTCGTGCAGACACGTATTAAGAAGCACCGTTGGTACTCAAAAATTTTGAAGAACAAAGATCCTCTTATTTTATCTGTGGGATGGAGAAGATTCCAAACCCTTCCAATTTTTTCAAAATTAGGTAAGAAATTTTGTTTGTATTACTTTAAACACTAATTGTTTTACAACTTATTAAAAAGTTGATTCAAACAATGCTGACTTTCAAAATGTAATTATTTTTTATTCTAATTTAACAGAGGACAATTTGAAGAATAGAATGCTCAAATACACTCCAGAACACGTAGCTTGCATGGCACATTTCTGGGGCCCAATCACCCCTCAAGGAACGGGAATTCTCGCTGTTCAAGATGTCGCAAAAAGAGATCCAGGTTTTAGGATAGCAGCTACTGGTACAATTGTCGAGCAAGACAAAAGCACGAAAATTGTTAAAAAATTAAAGCTCACTGGTGTACCCTACAAGATCTTCAAGAAAACAGCCTTTATTAAGGACATGTTTAATTCTAGTCTCGAAGTGGCCAAATTTGAGGGTGCAAAGATTAAGACTGTTTCAGGCATTCGAGGACAAATAAAAAAAGCGGTCTCTAGACCTGAGGGTTGTTTCCGTGCCACCTTTGAAGATAAAATTCAACTCAGCGACATCGTTTTCTGCCGCACGTGGTATCGCGTAGACGTACCCAAATTCTACAACCCCGTTACATCGTTGCTCCTTCCATCGTCGCAGAAGAATCAATGGATGGGAATGAGAACAACCGGCCAATTGAAGCGCGAACTCAACGTACCTAAAGCTATTCCAAATCCCGATAATCTTTACACTGCGATCGAAAGAGAACCCAAAGTCTTCAAACCACTTGCCATTCCAAAAAATCTGCAAAAGGAACTTCCCTACAGAGATAAGCCAAAAATCCAGCCGGTATCTGGAAAGCGCAAGTTTGAGGAAAAGAGAGTTGCTGTCATTAGAGAACCCAAGGAGGAGAACGTGGCGCGGCTTATGAAGATGATCAGAACAAATTACGCTCACAAGCAGGAAAAACTCAAAGAGGCAACCCATCAGAGAATCACTGCTTATCAGAAGAAGGTCGACGAGGAGACTGCGAAGAAGCTCAAGAGGCAAAAGGAATTAAAAAAGCAAGTGTTCCGAGATTTGAGCAAACTAGAAGCCAAGAAAAAGAAAAAGGGACTTTAACGATAAAAACGGCGATTGTTTTATAGTTTGTAAATAAATTTTAATAAAAAAGAATCATATACTTTTTGAAACTATATTTGAAATGTGTATTTTGAAACATCAAGAAGTTCATATAAAAGTTGATTTTTTGTTACCTGTATAAGTACTTTAGAAACGTATATTATTAATATACGATTACAATTTTTTTAATTTTAATAAAACATAAAAAATAATGCAACTATTTTTATTTTCCAAAACAAAATATCAAATTTAAATTAATTTTTAGATTCTTTTCAAAACTTATTTTAAAATTATAAAAAATTTGAAATTCGCGCATAACGTACGTCAGCTTCGTGATTGCGCAACCGGTTATAACGTCATTGTGATGAGCGCGAATGATAAAAGCTGTAAATATAACATGGCGACGAAATTCCTTAACAATAAACGTATAACAATGGAAGAGGATTTTGCGCCGTTTCTTCACAAAGCCAACATTTTTAACGCATGACGCATCTATAATTGTCAAAACATTCTATTCATATCTCTGTCAAGTAATTAAATAAATTTTATTACATAAATCGGAGAATTTATAAGAAAATACGCGAAATTAAAAGAAATTAATTCACTGAATTAAATCGCTAGACTTTCGACAAAGTTAAAGAGAAACCCCAATAAGAATGAGATCAATGTTACCAACTTATGCGCTGACCTCGCGAATAAAAAATCAAATATATACGTTTTACATACTCTGTGGGGGAGATCATAGACAATTTATGGAAACACGCCCCGTGTGTTTTTAACCGTACCTGTCAATGTTAATGATGGTTAGACCGTCGGACAATTAAATAATACCAGCCCAGCCTAAAGTCTGTTTAAAAAATGAACAATTAATCTTCGGTTTCGAATTGTTTAATTAGGCGCTGATTGCTAAATACGTAAATGAAACTTTTTTTTTAGAACTTGCAGGTAAAATTAACGACTTTTTGTACAAAAAATGTTGTATTTATTAATTTAAGAGTAGTATTTATTTATTTATATTCATTGATATTTTGATTTATATTGATTTATAATTAATTTGATTATATTATATATTTAGAATACTATTGTTTTATATGAAATGACCGACATTTTTTGAGAACACAGTGTTTAATTAAATTAAAAACAAATGGAGATCAATCGAAAAACTGCTTATGATTATAGTTTTAGTCTTATTCCAAAATCAGTGCTTAAATGGAAGTAAATTTATATTTAAATGTACACGTAGTACAGTTGTGATACCATTTTCAGGTAATAATTAACCATCATGTCAACACCGGAGCAACTGGCGATTGTCCAATCCAAATTTACCACGGGTGAAACCGTTGTCATTGTATCCTTTTATAATCTAACTTTTGCATTAGGAATATACATAGCACCAAAAATAACATGAAACAAAAAAGAATTGCATATTTTTCTTAATTTTATTGAAAAAGGCAATGGAAGCAATGTTGATACAAGGATGGCTAAAGACAACAAGGCTTCTTGCTTTAGTAAATAAAGGTTCAACGAATGCTCTAGTCATTTTTATCACATCTCGTACACCACCACAAGTTTACAGTGATCTTACAATAGAAAGGGTGCTGCCCATTGATCAAGATTTTCAATGTGACATTGGTAATGATAAAAGTTATCTTAATGTAAATCTATATTTTTGGCAGTGTCTTAATTCAGTGTTAATTTTAATTTAGGAACAGATGAACAAAATCAAGATGTAACAGATGTATATTTAAATGTAACATGCAGGAAAACTCGGACAATATTTGAAATGCGACCAGGTATAACAACAACTAATCTGGTTTCTGCTATCTTTCAAGCAATAGAAGGTAAAACATATATATACATATAAATATATATATATATACATATAATAAGAGATAGTTATTATTTTATCTAAAAGTTTATGATAATAAAATTTCATTTTACAGTATATCAAAAAAGTAAAAACCCCACAACAGACTTTTTGTGGATTCAAAAGTTAACTGGAAGTGTTCGTAGCTTAGACAGTACCAGTGACCAAGTACAAAGCGGTTCAGAACCAGTAATAAAAATTTAATTAGTAATATTTTAGGGTTTTGATGAATTAAAAACTTTGTGTACCATCTTTTCATTTTTTTCAGGTCATTGAGCTTGAAAGTCCAGATTTAGTTGTATCTCGACATAATATAGCTACTGGAAAAACTCCAATTGCTACAAGAGAATCAGTAGTTCGTTACCAAATGGCATGTAAAGAAGATGATTATACGTTTACTAAAGTTTTAAGGTAGCTAAAATATATAAGTTCAAAACTTTTAGTAAAGTGGCAATTATATAATTTGTAACATCTGTTTAGAATATTTATTGGTACGTGGAATGTTAATGGGCAGCCACCGAATGGAATAACATTAGAGCAATGGTTAAGTGGTGATGAAGTGCCACCTGATCTTTATGCGATAGGTTTTCAAGAATTAGATTTAAGCAAAGAAGCTTTTCTTTTTAATGACACACCTCGTGAAGATGAATGGAGGCAGGTTGTAGCAAAATCTCTTCATCCTAAAGCTGTATATGAACAAGTTGCCCTTGTGAGATTAGTTGGTATGATGTTGATCATATTTGCTGAAAAATCACTCTTACCACACATCAAAAACGTTTCCTGTGACACAGTAGGAACTGGAATAATGGGAAAAATGGTAATATTTTTAGACTAAGCTGTTTTATTTGAATTCTTTGAAAATAATAAAAAAATTTCACGTTATTCACAGGGTAATAAAGGTGGAGTCGCAGTAAGTTGCTGTATTCACAATACATCGGTTTGCTTTGTTAATGCACATCTGGCTGCACATTGTGAAGAGTATGAAAGGAGAAATCAAGATTATGCAGACATTTGCGCAAGGCTAAATTTCCAAACATTCGTTCCTCCAAAAGGATTTAAAGATCACGAGTAAGAGTTTTGCTAAATTAGAACAAAAACAATAAAAAATTATTGAATAGTTTTCAATTCATTTTTTTTACCTTTCAGTCAAATTTATTGGTTGGGTGATTTAAATTACCGAATAACTGAGATGGATGCTCATAAAGCAAAGCAGTTAATTGCTGCTAATAATCTTGCACCAGTATTAGAATTGGACCAACTTGAGCAACAAAGGAAACTTGGAAAAGTGTTTTATGGATTTCATGAATCTTTAATAAAATTTAGACCAACTTACAAGTATGATCCTGGTACTGACAATTGGGATTCAAGGTAAATTTTCCATGTTTTTTAAAATTATTATTTTTTTACTTTTCCTTACTGTTCCCTTTCAATTAATTAACTAGCCATAATCCTCCCTCGTTAACGCTGGGTCGGTTAAAAGGATTTTTGAAATCAAATGTTAATGATTTTTTAATTAATATACAAGGAAACTCAGTAAATTTTTCGTGACGAAAAAAAAGAAAAACTTTTTGCTACCTGGAAAAAGAAAAGAAGCTTTGCTCTTTAATTTAGTAGTTTTAATTTTGTTTCTTACTAACTGACACTTATTAAACAAATTTATGCTTATTATTTCTAGTGAAAAAGGAAGAGCTCCAGCTTGGTGTGATCGCGTGTTATGGAAAGGCGATCTTATTACTTCATTAGATTACCGAAGTCATCCTGAATTAAAAATTTCAGATCACAAACCTGTCAGCTCAATATTTGATTCAAAGGTACACGTTTAAATCTGAAAAATAATGAAAGGAAAAAATAATACTTATTATGCTTCTAGGTAAGAGTAATAGACGTGGCTAAATATCGTAAAATTCACGAGGAATTGATAAAAAAACTAGATAAATTAGAAAACGAATTCTTGCCCCAAGTGACTGTTGATACAACAGAAATTATTTATGAATCTTTGAAATTTTATGAGCCCTGTGTTAAAGAACTTATTGTTGCAAATACTGGCCAGGTTTGTATAATGCAAATTTTAATAAAATTAAAAATGTTAATTTTATGTTAGAATTGTAAAAATAAAAAAAATATCTTGTTTGATGTCAAGGTACCTGTGGAATTTGAATTTATTAAAAAACTAGATGACACATCTTATTGTAAAGAATGGCTTACTATCACTCCTTATACAGACTTTATAGAGCCTGGTAACCAGCCTTTTAACATTGGTATTTTAATATCTTTATGAAACTTAATCATTTTTATTTTATTTTAAGGTCAAAAATGTGATATAAAACTTGAAATTTGTGTCGATAAACGATCTGCCTGGAAATTAAATTCAGGAGAAGATCAACTTTATGATATACTAGTATTGCATTTGATAAACGGAAAAGATATATTTATAACAGTAACAGGTAGTTAAAATTATAATAATTTAATAATAATTTATAATTCCTTATTCTTAATTATTGTTTTTTGTACAGGCACTTATGAGCGTAGTTGTTTCGGGTGTTCAATGGAAGCTTTAGTGCACATTCCAGTTCCAATTAGAGAAGTACCAGTTGGTAGAATATCAGAACTGGTGTGTTTATAAACTACCTTTAATTTTAATCTATAGATAATAAATAACTTATTTAAAAATTATAAACATTCATATATCAATTTTTTGTAGGAAAACAGTAAAAATCTTTCACAAGATCCTTACTCTGTTCCAAAAGAAGTTTGGTTTTTAGTCGATAGGTTATATCGACATGGAATTAAAACTCCAGGACTTTTTGAAACTCAAGGTGTACATAGTGAAATATTAGCAATAAGAGATTGGTTAGATATAGGAAGTCAAGATCCAATGCGTATCCTTTTAATTTTAGATTCAATAAAAATTTTTGTGTATTCCATAACTACAAAAAGCAATAAAATTTTCTTTAACAAAAATTTTAGCTGGAAGCGTGCATTCAGTTGCAGAGGCTTTGCTTTTACTTCTAGATTCTACATCAGAACCTTTAGTTCCGTATAATCTGCATAATATTTGTTTAACAGCCGCTACTAATTATTTACCATGTAAACAGGTAATAATTGCGAAATATTTATATTGACTTGTATTTTTAAAATGATTCTAATTTAATAATAAATAATTATAATTTTTTTAGATCGTTATGCAGCTACCGGAAATCAGAAGAACAGTATTTTTGTACATATGCGCTTTTTTGCAAGAGCTGCTGAATCATACTCAAGATAATGGCTTAGATGCCAAGACACTTGGTAAATAAAAAATTATTTTATTCTTGAGTAAATATTTATTTACTTTTTAATTTTGATAATTCTCAAAAATGTTCTAGCTACTATTTTTGGTTCCTTTTTCTTGCGAGATCCTCCGAGAAGCAGAAGCGATAGAAGTCAACGAAGTAAACAAATTCAAGCAACTTTTGACAGGAAAAAAGCAGCTTTCGTTTATCATTTTTTAATGAATGATCAGAGTGATTTTATTGGTCGATAAATTCGATACTTTAAACACGCCGAATATCTTTATGAAACTAATATATTCCTCGACAACTCATAGTTTTTATGATAATCTCAGAAGCTGTATCGAAGCACAAGAAGAAAAGATCTCGGTAGCATACAATGCGTATGACTGCTTTTCTATAGTTACTTATATAGATTTTTTTTACCTGTTCGTAAATAATTGAAAAATATGCAATACATGACTAAATGTAAAGTCCCAGTACTTAGGAGTTTTATTTTTCTTCGCATCGGCGAACCAAGTATTTTTATAGTTTAATATTTGACAAAAAAGCAAAACTAAGGGAATTATATCAAAATGGTCTTAAGTAAAGGTCGGTTTCTTCATACTCTTGTTTAATTGTATAATACATATAATACTATACAAATATATTCTACAGTTATTTAATTAAAAAAATAACTTTTATAATAAAAATATAAAGTTTTTATATCAAATCTTCGTTTTAAAATGTGTATAATAAAATTATTTTATTTATTTATTGTTAAATCAATTTTACATATCCAGTTTTACATAAAGTTGATTAATTTCTTCATACGTTATGTCTAACAAAATCTATTTTTCCATCAAAAGCAATTAAGGAAGATAAATAATGACATTTCCTTAAAAAAATTAGTCAAAACTGCAGAGATTTATTATGCCATTAGTAAAGTAAGAAATTTTTCGATTAAGTTTATTATAAAAAGATTCCTTGTAATTAATTGTAATTTTGAGTATTTGTTACTTTAATTATCTTTAAATAACATTTTCAAGCTAAGTACCATTAGTATATAGTTACTGCTAGGTCTTTTTAAATTTTGTATTAAATAAGTCTTGTATAATTATTATATCATCTGTTAAAAGATATAAAAATAAAAACGAAATTTGGCGAATACACGATGTATTTATTTATTATGAAAATAAAAAATAGAGTCAATGAAACTGCGCGATTCTTTTAAAATACAAAAATCATGGGAATCTCACGCGACTTGTACCACATATGCTTAAAATTTATAACCGTCAAGACATATTACACGTATAAAAAATGTGAATTTTTCAACTCACCTTTTTGGAATTCGCTGTCGAGCCTCCTCAAATCGGTAAAATGAAGAAGTAAACATTATCATAGAGGGTAGCATTTTTAATTTAAGAAAAAAACGTTTTATCAATAGGCGGTACAATTGCAAGTCACGTACTGAAACAGTTTGAATTTGCGCGCCCCGCGCATGCGCCCATCGCTCTGTTTCGAATACCTGGAGAAAATGCACGATTGTTTAACGAATATTATTCGTATGGAAAATCGAGCGAGGGTGCAATTTAGCAGGGTTGATAAGCTGCATTTTGAGCCCTGGTGCAATTCTCCAGGTGCAATAGTCAGCGAGATATCGCTGATAAAAGTTTTCCTAACCTCAAAAGAGGATTGCACGGAATTCTTTTTTTCTTTTTAATAAATTCTAAGATGGTGCAATTTCGAAAATGCTAATTTTTTGAAAATGTACGAGGGAATGTACCGCCTAGAGCATTATTAATTGAAAAATAAGGCTTTTTATCAATACACGGTGCAATAGAGAAAAGCACGCACTGAACCGTTTGTATTTGCGCGCCTCGCGCATGCGCCTATCGCTTTGTTTCGAGTACCTGGAGAAAATTCACGATTGTTTAACGAATATTATTCGTATGCAAAATCGAGCGAGGGTGCAATTAGGCAGGGTTGACATCTTGCATTTTGAGCCCTGGTGCATTTTTCCAGGTGCATTAGTCTGCGAGATGTCGTTAATTAAAGATTTTCTAACCTCAAAATACGATCCTAAAAGTTTCCTTTTCGTTTATAGTAAATTCTAAGGGGATGTTATTTCGAAAATGCTAATTTTTTGAAAATGTACGCGGGAATGCACCGTCTAGACCATGATTAATTGAAAGATAAGGCTTTTTATCAATAGGCGATGTAATAGGAAAATGCACGGACTAAAACCGTTTGAATATGCGCGCCCCGCGCATGCGCCCATCACTCTGTTTCGAATACCTGGAGAAAATGCACGATTGTTTAATGAATATTATTCGTATGGAAAATCGAGTGAGGGTGCAATTTAGCAGGGTTGATAAGCTGCATTTTGAGCCCTGGTGCAATTCTCCAGGTGCAATAGTCAGCGAGA
>UCOL01000190.1:0-88086 GCA_900474335.1 Ormyrus nitidulus | reverse complement strand
AAGGAGTTCTCTGATTGGTCAAGATCGTCTTTTCACACTATTTCACTCGGTGAGATAGTTAGAGAATACGGCCCCAGGACCGCGTGGTACAGGATCGGAGTCGGAGTACCCCCTTTCTTGTTTTGGCGGGCTTATCACGCGAACTCACTCTAGTCGCAGCAGCAGCAACACGCTCCACGTGCTTAAAGAGAAAGTTAAAAGTGATAAGTGAAGAGCAGGATTATTATAGAGCTTATAATCCATATAGTTTATTTACGGTCACTTATCATCAAAATATTAAGAAGGAAAACATTAGTTAATTATTCTTATGCCGCTATGAATAAAATGTCGGTAATAGAGATATCGGACTCTGAAAGCGGTGATAACAATGAAAATGATAACGATTTGAGGTGTAATATGCCTGAAATAGAAATAAAGCCTGAAAAAGAAATAAAGTCTGAAAATGAAGAAAATTCTTACAATTCTGAGCCGCCTGAAGCTAAAAATGAGCCTCTTATGAAGGTTACGTTCAGAAATGAGTTAATAGCTAAGTGAGGGTTTTACAATAAATAATAAAATATTTTAGTATATATCAAGCAATGTTTTACTTAAATTATGCAAATTAAATTTTAGAAAATATTGTAGAAGAGTCAAAAGTATTATAAATTATGTACTTGCTTCAGAAAAAGATGAAAATTATAATGAGCCAGTTACAAATTTAACATTAGAAATATATGAAAATGTATCTACATCACATATACCTACAGTAATGAAAGATAATATTAAATCTGAAGACCAACTTGAAAATAGTAGTGTAATAAGTAATAAGCGTAAAATTGATGACAACAATCAATATGAAGGTGGAAAGGTTTGTTAAATAAAACTTAAAAGATTAAATTTTGGTATTTATATTTTAATTAATATAATATTTTTTTTAGAAATTAAGAATGGATGACTTATCATCAAATTTAAAAATAGTGGACACTTTGCACAATTTGGCAAATATTTTTAATATTTCTGCTATAGGTTTTGGCAATTATGTCTATCTTAATAAAACAAATGATGTAATTTTAACAAAAGATTATATATTATTTTTCACACCACTTGGGCCAGGCAAGAATTTTAATTTCTAATTTTTTGTTCTATCAAAAATTTTCTTTAATATGAATTTTTTTTTAGGAAATTCAGATGTAAAAATTTTAAGTATTAACTGTGAACAAATTATTAGAATTATTACAGATTTTTCAATCCCAGCATTATTTTTCGATGTAACTACAAATGCTGCAAAAAAAATAAGAAAGACATTAAATAGGATTTGTATTATTCCAAATAGCAAAGGTTTTTTTTAAAAAAAATATAAAAAAACTTCAAGATTAGATAAATTATCAAAATAAATATTTTTTTCAGATGTGAATCAGAAATATATAAAAATTGTTTTGAATACAATTGATGAAAAATCAAAAGAAGATTTTAAATATTTATTTAAAACATTCAAAATTGAAGAATATAGTTTCAATTTGCAATCAATGGTTAGTACTTAAAAAACTTATTGATTTAAGTAATGACATTCCACCTTATTTTTAATATTTTAAATAAATGTTTTTCAGAACTTAAGTCCAATTCAAAAGATTAAAAGGGATAAAAAAAAGAATTCACCTTTAAGCAATACAAATAATTTTGACATATCTAAAATTGATATATCTTCTCAAACCAATATGAATGATACAGGAATTAGTTTGCTTTGTCGAGTTTTAAAAATAGGTTCTTATGAGTATTCTAAAAAAAGGATGTGTTACATATCAACAACTAATATTAAATTTTTTGCACCTGCTATAAATAATGGTAATTAACCTGCTTTTATAAATTATTTATATATTTTATAATAAATTTTATTAAATTTAGGTTTTATATTTAATTAGATTGCAATTTAACAATAGATATCAGTCTAGAGGAAATTGTAAAAATTTTAGTTGAGTTTGCAAACTTTCCAATTCTGTATATTTTAATCACAAAAGCTGCTGCAAAAAAGATTAGAAATATGTTGGGGATGACAGATTCAAAAGGATTTTACATTGACCCTAAGAGCAAAGGTTTAAAATATTATCTTTTTTTTTTGTACTAAATTTGTTTCTACAAAATTATTCAAATTAAACAATTTTAAAACGTCTCATATTATTAGTCTATAGTTTCCATTTTATTGCTAATATGTTTAATTACATATATTTTTAAAATTAAATTCACAATTTGGATTTTGTATTTTTTATTTAAGTGGAAATACAGCGTTACATTACGATATTTCCCGAAAGTATTCAAAAAGAATCTGCAGTTGTACAACAGTTAATAAAGAAAGGTAAACTAGAGGAGCTGAATCAAGAAATGGCAAAAGTCATGATATCAAAAGTGTTTAATCAAAATGTTAGTTTTAAATCTGACTTGCTACATAAATTAAATGGAAAATTTTCAAAAAACTTAATATGAATTAATTTTTGTTTTTACAGTCACAAACTAGTGAAATAATCCCATCATGTACAAATTCAAGTTTTCATCCATACATTTCAAGTTTTTCTATAAAATGTATTAACGTGGCCATAGGAACTTATATGTGTGAACTTATAAATAATTTTATTATTACAAAACAAAATTTTCAGTTTACCATTCCAGAAATATATGGTAAATTTATTTGTAATTGAACACTCTTCTATTTATAATGTATTCTTACATAAATTCTTATTTTTATTTATTAGTGTTTAATTGATCTACTTAAGTAATTTCTTTACTTTTTTAATGTACCATTCTTGTTGATGTAGGAGAAGGGGTTATCGATATTTATATAAATTTTAATGAAGTAAAAGAAGTTCTAATCCATTCATCTGCATATTTAAATGTATTATTTCTCTACGTGCATCCTGAATGTGTTAAAACAATTAAAAAATCACTGCATCCTATTTATTTTTATTATCCTGAAATGTTTCCAATTAGTGACCGTAAGTAAAAATGTCTTTAATAAAATATGCGTGTTATATTTAAGACAAAAGATTTTAAAAATATTTTTCTTATTTTCAGATCAGCCCACAAAGATTTTTGCAACGTTGGATGTGATTCCCCGTGCCCTACCATCTTTTTTAAAGTGTAATCCTCTCTTAAATATGGAAAATATCCAAGAAATAAGTCAATCTACAGCTGAAGCTTTAATGCGTAACAAGAACATTTCTCTTTCTTAAATAAAAGTGATATTAAACATTAATAATGTTTAACATAATGTTAATTAGTTTAAATAAATGATTTTATTTGTTAAGAGTAAATAAGCAATTATTAACTGATGTTTGTATTTTTATATACTTATATATATATAATATAATTATATATGTAATATAAATGTTTAATTTTTTCTTAAAATATAAGATATAATTAAAAAAAATATATAAAAATTTATGTAATATTTTAAGGAAATGAAATAAACAAATATTTTCTTATGCTAGTTGTATAAGTTTATTTTAAATAAGTAAATGTTACTTACTTTTATAAATATAATTTTTTAGATAATTGTTTAGATTTAAAATAATATAATTTTTAATAAAAAATATAATTATTTCATATATATATATATTCTGCATGATAGTAAATTAAATTATAATATAATTTTTTAAGAAATTGCAGCATAAACAGGTATTATATAATAAATTATTGACCTTATAGTACATTTAACTATATTAAATCTAAACATTATCGTAATTTATAATTAATTTATCAGCACAAAGCGCCACCTGTATAAAATTTCTCGTGTTTATGTCGGATATAACTAAGAGTTAAGACTGTTAAGAGTATAAAAAATTCTAATAGTTTTTTCTTTGATTTACATTACTTCCGACGTTCCGACAAAAACAGATGTATTTATTTACAGATTTAAAAAAAAATTTTGCTGCGATCCTAGGGAAGAAAATTTTTTTTTATTATCAAGAACTCATAATTGTTAATTTTGCAACATTGTTCCTGGGATATTATATCGGAGGAATTTTCAATATTTAAGTTTGACACTCAAAAGCTGAGTAAATTTACGTTGAGCAAGTTAGCCGAGTTAGCGTCTTTTCGAACCGTCATAAGTGCGGTGGATAATGAAAGTTCGGACTGTGCGTGCGCGCGTGTTGTAGGTGCACTTTCACACAGAGATTTCGGTTGTAATCTTTGTGAAATAGTCTGTGATTTTAATTTATCCTGAACAAAGTATTACAAAGTTAAGCAGTGTCATTCCTTCGGTGAGTAAACCTTGTTGATTAATATTGTTTATGTATCACCATTTCGGTTAGGATGATTTGAGAAATTTTAGAGGTTAAGATTTTAATTTAATAATCGTATTTTATAAGTCACCTTTCCAAAATTTCGAGTATATTCACTGCTGACTTCAATTTCATAATTTTAAACATAAATACCTGTGTTAGTACTGTATGTAATTTTAAAAATTTAGACGTGGATTTGACAATCTTTTATTTTAACCTACATTTCATATTTTTACAATTTGTATAAAGAATTCTTACTTTAATTGCCTTGAATAAATTTGTTTTTAAAGTAGTCCTTTCATAAACAAAAATATGATTGAAAATATATAAAATGGTAAATTTTATTATTTTGTAAGATTTCAATTTGTAAAACAAAATGGCAAGTAAAAGAACTGCAACCTCCGACCTTAATTCTGACAATTGGAACGATGCTGATGAGCCAGAAGATATTGGAACCTTTCAAAAAGCATCTGAAGAAGTTCTAAAAAAAAGAGTTGTAAGAGCTGCAAAGCGAAGACTTACAGGAAATGAAGTAAGTTAAATTCAATTTCATTGTCATTATTAAATAATGATTGTTTCTAACTTCTTAAAAGGAAAGAAGTTTTGAAATATATCTTAATATTATTTTAAAATGTAAATATATTAAAAATTACTTTAGTAGTCATACCAAAAATTATTTTTTTAAATATTATATAATTTATCTAATAATTTAAATTTTAATAATTTAATTTATTTTTTCAAAATTAGGGTTCCACTAAAAGTGCTTTTGGGTCATTCTCTGGTTTTAAAACTACACCCACAACCACTTCTTCACCTTTTAGCTTTTTAGCAAAAACAAATTCAAATAGTAGTACTGTAACTTCAATGAGTATGAGTACTTCTACAAGCAAACCTCTTACAACAAATGGTTCAACTAAAATCTCAGAAAATGGTGTTTCATCAACAATGATTTATTCAAATTCATCTTTAACGAAAGATACAAAGCAGAAATCTCCTATAAAGGAAACTACATCACCAAAAAAACCTGCAGATTATTATGCAAAATTAAAAGGACTTAATCAAAGTGTGGCTCAGTGGATAAAAACTCATGTAGATGCAAATCCTGTTTGTATTTTGACTCCAATATTTCGTGATTATGAGAAGTATTTAAAAGAAATTGAACTGAAGCATGGTAAAGATATTGAGACACCAAAGGATGGAGGAAAACAATCAGAAAATAAATTAGAATCAAAATCTGAAGAAAAACCTACACCATTGTCTAGTTTGACTGAAAAAAAACAAGAAAATTTCGTTTTTGGTAGTTCTAGTACAAAATCATTAGAAGGTTTATCTGACAACTGGAAACCTGATAAGTCTGTTTTTGGTAGTTCAAGCCTAACCTCTCCAAAGTCAATATTTTCTTCAGAAAAATCTGATCTCAAAAGTCCATTCAGCATTACAACTAGTTCTTCCACTGATAAAAATCCCTTTTTAAACAAATCTTCAACATCTGAAACTAAAAAAGAGGAAAATACAAAATCTGAAGAAAAATCTTCAACAGGCTCGACTTTCTCACAGCCAGGCTTAGAATCTGGAACTTTTAGTTTCGGTCAAAGTTCATCCACCAGTACAGCGTCTGCTGGATTTAGTTTTGGAGGGTGAGTATTAAAAATTATAAAAAAAAATTTTAATGTTTTAAATGTTTTATTACAATTTTTAGAGGCAAACCATTCACTTTTGGTGCAGCAGCAGTAAAACAACAAGAAAGTGAAGATAAAGATAAAACTGAAGAGAAAGATGAAGATGATGAGCCTCCAAAACCAGATTTTAAGCCAGTTACAGAAGAAGGGTCAATTTATGAACAAAAGTAATGAAAACATTTCACGTCAATTTGTTTTTTTCTTATTTAATCTTCTTTTCTTTAATTTTCTTAAATCTTATATTTCAGGTGCAAAGTTTTTGTTAAGAAGGATGGTAACTACAGTGATAGAGGTGTTGGTACTCTATTTTTAAAGCCAGCACCAAATGACAAGATGCAACTTATTGTACGCGCGGTTAATACATTGGGTAATCTTTTGTTGAATACGCTTTTAACGGACAGCATACCTATAAAGCGTTTGAATAAAACAAATATAATGTTGGTATGTTTGCCCCTACCAACGGCTGAACCACCACCCGTTGCCACTTTGCTTAGGGTGAAGACACCTGAAGAGGCTGATGCGCTCTTTGAAGCTCTTGAGAAGCATAAAAAATAGTAGATATTTTAAATAAACAGCTATTCCATATTGCCGGTTTGAACATTTGCGCGCAAAGAATATGAAAAATGTATGCTTTGCAATATTCTGAGACCTTAAGAAATAACTGGAATAGATACTTGTTTCCAAGATTTTGCGTACATTAGCTTGAAAGTAAGCTGAATTTGAACACTTAGTGTCAGTCGTTATACTTCGCTTTGTTTACATTATATTTGTGATGTTAGTTTTCAGTGTAATCGGAAAATATATAAAGAAAATATTAAAATTTGAAAACGTTTGTAAAGAATAAAAATATTTGGCGATATGAATAATAGGTATTCATTTATGTAAATTATTAAGCTTAAAAAGTATTTTGTTTTGAAAAGACATACATATAGAGTATTTCTAATTAATTTCTTTTAATTGAATAACATTTTGTTAACTTAAAAAAAATGTTTCTGATAAAGTACTTCAATTTTGATAATTTAGTGAAATTCTCAAAACTTTAATATTTTCCGATCCAAATTATCAACGTCACATTTGTAATTTTGTTGGCGTGTCGATAGCGATTGCAAAAATGTTAGTGATTGTGCATTAACGATTTCAATGAAAAAATCAAGTTGATCGCTATATAACGTTGAATTAATAAGTGAGGAATAAAATAAGACACAAACGTTTTATGTAAAAATGCATCTGATGCGTACCTGAAATGTACGTGTGTGATGAAAGAATTTTGCACTTTGATGTAAGTATTTAGATGTTATTCTGTGAGAATGCTAAACATTAGATTTGTAAAGAAAAAATTTGATCGAAATCAAATTTTTTTTAGAAATAATTTTTTTTCTTTAAATGTATCTTTTTATAGCATTTTTAATATTTTTGAATTGTAGATAATATAAAATTTAATAGAGCGTCGAATCGCTTTAAATAATGTTTGATAAATTCAGGTAGCAAAGGAACATTTTTTATCATAAAACGTTTAGCCGTGAACGTAAAGTTTTCCTTCTACTTATTTTAAATGCACATTAATTAGTTATTAATTATTGCAGATTAATTTGTGCATTAAAATGTATATTTCGTAATTTGTGTTATACAGAATTTCGAGGATTATTTTTTTAAAATAAAATATAAATGATGTGGAAAATAAGTTTCCACTGCCATCAGAAACAATCATAATCTTCAGTTGATTAATTTAGTAAATAAAATGGATTACTTGTACATAAATGTTAACGGTAAAACTAAAAATTTCATTATACATTATTCTATGTTGTAAAAATATACATTTCTTACTATATTTAAATATTGTAACACTGAATAAAAACAATTTTTTTTAATAATAGTTTATTTACACAATTTTTAAAAGGTTTTACTATAATGAGCAGAAAATATAAGTAATGAAATGTAAAATTCGCTGTGATGTCGAACTTGTGAAAAGAACATCTAAGCTATTTTTACGATTATGAATGGATTGAAGACTTAATTAAAACATTACTATACAATTCTTTTTTGCATATAATATTTAATAATATAATAACATAAAAATTAAAATAAAATGTGTAATTCGAATACGTGGTTAATGTTAGATAATTTGAAATACATTTTTTAATACTTTTTCATCCAATTGAAATTTTAAAAACATTTGATTTATATGAAAGTTTGAGTAAAATTATTGAGCCTCAATTTTGAATTACACATTTTATGAATATAACTTGTTTTCTGTGAATCGACTTGAATCATACACTTCAATTATACTAATCTATTGAAGAAATATAATGTCTTTGAAAAAAAAAAAAACAATTACACATTTTTACATAGAAAATAATAATTATTCTATGCTGAATTACTACCATCAAACACTAAATGTATGACTATTTTGTCTATATATAATTTATTTTTTCCAATTTTCACTATTGGAAAATAAAAATCTCTTACTTGATGAATAATATTTACCATCTAACAAATTTTCTAAATATTAATGATATACGTGGATGCGATTGTGAATGATCTTTGACTTTTCTCGTCAAGATGAATTACATGTATATACACGTAAACATAAAATATATCCATGAACGGTTCACCAAATTTTTCTTTCATAAAACGACTCTTCTTAAAATTACAAAATTATTTTTACACATAAATATCTATTTAATGAAATGGCATATTCTTAAATACAAGCCAATATCAGTATAAATCTTCTCATCGTTCTTCACCTTTCATTTAATACAATTATAAATATTTAAAAATTTATTGATAAATTTTTTGCGCCATAAATGGCGTTAACGCACCTACTTGTCCTAATCCCAGTTGTATATGTTGCATATGTATTTCAACACAGTTTTGAAAAACTTGTTGATTTGATGGTGTAAGTTTTGATCTAATTTGTTCCATTGTACCTTGTAAAACCTTCAGTTCATAGGCATTTCTGTCAGAATCTGATAAACACTGAAAAAAATATTAATATGTTAATAAATTAAATTTTAGAATGTGATAACTAATAAAATAATACTTTCGGATCTGAAGTAATAAAAGTAAATATTTTTGAAACTTGTATTGATTGGACTTACTTTCACTTGCAGCATAAGAGCCGTAAGATCTGTGACAAGTTGATTCATATGTGATGGTCCATTATCATTGATCATATTATTTTTTGCAACCATATCAGTTGCTTCTTGTCTACATTTTTCTCTAAGATGCGAAGGAGCTAACATTGCTGCAACACTTGGTTCGGGTGCAATTTCTTGACACATATCTTGAACATCATTCAGCAACTCCTGAAGATCTGTGTTCATTTTTTCCAATTCCACTACAATTCTGCAATTTTATAAGTAATGTTTATTTTAAACTCATGTTTTACATTACACTAATTACAAAGTTAGAAAAATTTAACCGAGAAGTCAACATACCCTGCATATTTTCTTTCAAAATCAGGAGGTAATGTCTCTCCAACTGATCGTCGCTTTTCAGCTTCGCCATTCATGTCTTTTAACTTTTTAATTTTTATTTTAATTATTGCTAAAATTCTAGTGACTTTAACCATGTTTTCAAGGAGTTTCAATGGATAACCGTTTACTGTGCCTCCTACGTGAGTCTTCTTTGCAATAGTGGCATTTGATATTAGTGGATCATTGTTTAATCTAGGTGATGCTAATTTCATAGCATAAGCAGGTGAAGGTACATATTGCACATGTCTAGGCCTAAATTTATGAGCAAATGATGCAACACTAATAGTTTCTGGAGGCTCATTTGACTGTAATTAAATTAATTACAAGTTAATTTATTTAGTAAACGTAAAATTTTATTTTTGTTGTCGGTATTTTATCACTTAAATACTTACCAAAACTTCATAGTCAGGGACACTGTGAGTTCCTAAGCCAGATCTTTCAAAGGTAATCCTGTATGTATTATTGCTTGTGTCCACAGCATCTATACTTCCAGTAAATAATCCATCCTGCGGCTTTCTTAATCGAGCTGTAACTTTTGTACCAATTACTAACTGTAATGGAATTTCTGGTGGCAAATCTTTAAAGACTTGAACATCTGCTGCCTTCCTCTGTTGAAGCATTCGAATTTTTTGTCTTTTTCTTTCAAGTTCTCGTCTTTCTTCTTCAAAGAAAGCTTGAGAACATCTTCTTGGTTTACCCATCATCCTTCGAATTTTACACCATTCAACTCTAGTAAGCTTACGGCTTTTCAATTGTGGAAATGATTCTTTTAAACAGATCATAAAATCGTTGTCTCCATCAAACAAGGTCCTATGAAAAAATAATTTTATTAATATTTTGCAACACTTAAATTATAGTAACACTATTAATCTTTAAAGGATTATGAATTTTATAAATATAAAAATTCTTACTTGTCAATATTACTGTAAAACCATTCGTAGCATACCCATTTATGAGCTTTTGGTAATTTCAACAAATTTCTCAGTCTCATACCTATCTTTTGACCAATTTTTCTATCTGGTGAAGAAGGTGCTTGTGGAGGCTGCTTTTCCACCGTTTGTGGTTTTTCTATTTTTATAGGTTTCGAAACAGGTGTTGATGGGGTAGAAACTGATCTTTTAGGTTCATGAATAATTTTCGATTGTTTTTTAACTGGCGAAGGTCGTGGTATCTTCTTTGGTGATGGTTTAATTGATATTGCATCTGGGTCTTTTTTCACTCTGGAAGAATTCAAACTGATTAACAAGACTCACATTTTTTATTTGTTGAAATATGAAAGGCAATTACCTATGGTGTGGGTGATTTACTAGAATATCATCGTAAAATAATTTATTCTTTTTTCTTATTCGAGCAGGCATTCCTCTACGGTTTAACACCTGAACCGGCTGAGGTGGATTTGGTTTTGGTGGTGGTTTCGTACCAACTCTTTGCAAACCCAATGCAGCTGGACCCAACTCTTGCATTGGTTCAACTTCTTCGGAATCCATTTGTGAATCCATAGAGTTATTATTAGACATTTGATGATCGTCAACAATGTCCATTTCTTCATCCATTATTTCATTTTTTATTTCGACTCCGGAATAACCTCCATTCTTGATTGATAAAAGAGTCTCTGCAGACTCATCTATAAAATTTAAATAAGGTAAATATAAGTTTATTTATTTTTGTATGTTTAATTTATTTTACATATTTTTACAGACATTAAATGCATATTTATATATTCATTGCTTTTAGAACTTTTAAAGTATTTTATTTTGTATTTATTTCATATAATTAAAAAACTTCTTTTAATTTATGAAATTTTTAATTTTCTTAATATTATTCTTAAATTTGAAATATTTATTCAAAAAATGATATTTTTTACTTGTTGCAATTATGAATTTTTTTTTTAAGTAATGAATATATATTAATAAGATATACATTTTTTTTTTAAATAAATAAAAAACTTCAAAATTAATCAACCAACATAAATCTTGATAAAACACATAAAATTCACAGCAGACCAATAATTAAAAAAATAATGCAGATGAGTTTCACAAATTAAAGTTTATATGCAAAAACATAACCAAAACTACACATCTAAAGTTAAATGCATAGCATGTTATTCAATTACAAACTCAGATAATGATATTAGGGAATACGCTTAAATCGAAAACGGCATTAAATGTAAACGGGAATACTATGAATTTACATAAGTGTGCAAAAAAGAGAACGAAAAATCGATATTGGTTTTTAAATCTCGAGTCTCTAAAACTTCGGAAACAAAAGAGCCTACAAATAAAGAAGAACGAAATAATACAAGTAAAATAACAATATCTCTAAGCTCTACTCTCTACTAAATAAAGACATGCAACAATTTTGAACGTCACTTTTGCGCCTGCTGCTGATGTTTTTGAAACGACCGAGCATCTTCCTCTCCCTTCTGCGCGACTTTCGAATTATTGTTTACCTCTTCTCTCGGGGCTCTTCAAAACGAACTCGCATCAAAGTCCTAGCAGATATTACAGTAAATTACACTCGAGGAAAAGTCAGAATTTTCGAATAAAGATAGAAATGAGCTTTGCAACAGCGAAGCCGAAAGAAGAAGCTTAGCTTCGAAAAAATATTTCCAAGCCCTAGTTGAACCTAACCAAAGTTAACAGCGAACGCCAACTCGTTCCGCACAGCGGAACGAGGACGAATTACAGAGGCCCTTGAGACGAAAGCTGAGCGCGAAAACTCGCTTCGAATGTGCATCGAGGCCTCGTTCACGTCGGATATCACACAAAAATCATTGAAAAACTGGCTCGTTCGAATGGTAATACTTTTCTGTAAGCGTACAAACGCAGCAACCCGAAGCCCCTTGCGGAGTTTGGGCTCAGCGTGTCTTGTGTTTTTGAAATTTTGAACCTCACCGAGGCAAAGCAAAATTCAAACGACGTTCAAACTGCTACGCGCAATTTCGAAGAATGCAGTTGTTGTTCACAAAAAACACTGAATCGGATCTTATTGTAGTAGATGCTTGTATGATAGATGCGTAGACAAGGGGATAAAAACACACGGAAGGTCGGAAAATCGCTGAGATTTTCTATGCTTACTTTCAATTGTGTCCGCCATGTTGTATTAGTCGACTGACTCTAAAACTGAAAACTGTGATGCATGCTGGGAGGCGCGTTACGAGTACGACTTTCCGCCAAATAGACTGGACGCCCTCTTGCGCGCCGCGTTCGTTCATTGGTTGAAATTTTCGTTCGAACTGCGCGTGCGCACAGCAGTGGATGCGCCGAGCGATGACGTAGATGCACTCATAACACAAACTTGATTGAAGTCGATGGGGACTCGAATCTGTAAAAATCGCATTTCTTTTTGAATTGCCATTTTTTTATGACTAAAAGTAAAATAGTATTTTTTAGTTCTTTTTTTTATGAGCCACTGTAGGGGAATCACGCTTTAAGTAGTAGAATTGTATGATTGTACAGATACTCGCCTCTTTTGGTCTTTTTACATTCTTTGTGCGCCGACCTGAAACTTTTGGTGCTCGCAGAAGTGCTTGCAGCTTAATGATAATTATAGACTCGGCAAACACATGTAGTACACTATGAATTTTGGAATGTTTTATGAGATTTTCAATGCAAATCATTATTATCGATAATGATAATAGAATAATTAATTATAATAATTAAAATGTTAGAATAAGTAATAATTTAAGAAAATGTTGAAATATGTGTTTTTTAATTATTTATTTTTAATCTCTTTTATGCTTTTTTAGTTTTCAAGAGGAATACTCAGATTTATAAAGAATTTTTCCTTTTTATTATTGACTTTTAAAATATTCACGGAAGTTGTCATTTGTGACGATGAAGTAACGAGAGTGAAAAAATTCTGTAGAGAGAAAGATAGGCTAGTTATCTCAGATGAACTCGACGAGTATTTAGTGGTCGACGCGGAATATAATACCACAATTATATTAGAATGTCGATTTTGGTAAGTTATTAATTTAAAAAAAGTTTATATATGGTAAACCTTAAAAAATTTCTTTTTCTTTCAAACTTACTATTAATTACTACTTTTGGAATAGTAAATGCAATTAAAGTAGAACAAATCGAGTATTCATTGAAAACTTCTTCTAAAGAAACTCAGCTGCAGTATTCAATTATTGCTCCAGACAGCATTACACATAATTGTCATTGAAGTTAAATGAAGTTCTAGATAAATATAACTAGACTACTGCGATAGTCTTTGCTGCGAGATATTATTACTTTTTTTTGTAATTATAATAATTACAAAATAGGTTAAATTTATTT
The DNA here is from genome assembly GCA_900474335.1 of Ormyrus nitidulus. Classification (NCBI taxonomy): domain Eukaryota; kingdom Metazoa; phylum Arthropoda; class Insecta; order Hymenoptera; family Ormyridae; genus Ormyrus; species Ormyrus nitidulus. The sequence continues at coordinate 74,395 of UCOL01000190.1, read as the reverse complement.
ATTACACTTAAAAAAGTTAAATAATTGAGTTTGCACAGACATGTGTTGCACGAAAAAGAAAAAAATTTTAAAACTTATTTATATTCTCTTAAAATCAAATGATGTTATTTATATAGCTAATTCATCTTACAATTTATAAGATGCAGCTTGCAACGTTTAAGTGTAAAGTTTTTAAAAATTTATTAGCCCAATAATGAATAATTGTCTTTTTACTATTAGCGAAGACAGACGGAAGAACCAGCCGCCAAAAATATGGCATTGGCAAGATCGCGAGCAGAAAATGCAAGTGAGAGAAGTCCAACTTGATATGGATAACAACGTAACACTCAATCGCTTAGGAGTCACGTATGAGTTCTCTTTGGTCATTAAACAATTTAGTCCTGAAGATGTTGGTATTTATCGTTGCTACGGAATTCACGGCTTGGAAAAAGACCATCAATACAATTACCGTTTGGAAGGTAAAAAAAGTGCAAATTACCTAAAATTTCGGTGGGAATAATCCATAATAATTTTATATTTCAGCTGTTTTTGAGGACCTAAATATGGAGTATCTAATAAGTAAGAAAAATTTCACTGATTGGGAAGAATTTCAGAACGCTAATTATTTAGCCGTTACGGAAGAATTTGCTGTAGGCGCCAATATAAAAATATCAATATAGATTCTAAAATGCAATTTTTGGAAGAAAATATATTAATATTTTTAAAGACAGGAGACGTAGAAGAATTCACATTCATTAGAGATTCTGGAGTTAAGCTGGAAGTGTTTCCTGAAGTTGGACCTTGGGGTCCTTGCGAAAAATGTACAAACGGTAGAAAAGGAGTCAGGAATAGAAGAGCTTACTGTCGGTTGAAGAGTGAATTGACACGAGTTAGATCCTCTAATTTTTTTAACTATATTTATTTGAAAAGTATTCCATTTTCAATAACAAATTTGAATCTTCATTTATACTATTTTGAATTCTTTTTCATTTATGACACGTCCACGAATCGATCTTTAGGATGTGTCTGAAGACCCCCTTTCGGATATCGTGAAATTTTTTACAGCATCTCCGCTGCTTCCTTGCAGGTTCAGCATCAGTTAATTTTTCAAATATTGTCTTTTCCTGCATTGACAGCTTTCTTATTCAAACAGATATATATCCGCGTATTATAGGTCAAGATTGCTAGGCGAACACTTCCCCGCCGTCAGTAACGCAACGAGGAACTTACCGGATTTTCTGCTTACTGAAAAATGCAAGCGCTGCAAGAAGGAGAAAAAAGGAAGGAGACGCAAGTTCAAATATAGAAAGCGCATCACTCTTTCCGAGGGAGCTTATTTTTCCCTTTCCTGTCCAGAGTAATTCTCCTATAATAATTTTATGCATCTCCTTTAATATAATAAGGTGACATTAGGCCGTGTTTAATAAATGCAATTTGTTCATCATAATTTTTATATTGTTATTACATTTGAATTAAAATCATATTAATGTGTATTCAAACATACATGCATATTTAAGCAAACAATTTCTTCACATTTTAAATTTTACGATATTTTTTATAAAGAAAATTAATTATTTGACAGCAAGTAGGGAGCGATGATTTTCTTAAAATTTTGCTTTTATTTAGAGCCACCCCACTAGACTCAAATGTCATTTGGAGAAAAGATGCATTAATGTTAAGAAAAGGCAGTCATTCATTTCGTAAAAAAGATCCAAAACCAAGAGTTTTAGTAGATACTTATTTTGGCCTCTATCTGCAGGGTATAAAAGTTTCATAAATAATAAATGCAATAATCAAAACAAAAATGTATTTCTTGTAGATGTTTCCGAAGATGAAGCGGGAACTTATACATGCTTCGTTGACAACCAAAAAATGATGCAAGCTAAAATACATGTTATTAAAAAATCAGGAATATTAACGGCAGGTTCGTTTATTTTTAATTTGTACAGAAAAAAAAATTATTAAAAAAAAACTTCGATATTTAAATGTAACAACGAATTTTAATTAATTAATTTATAAAAAATAATTGATTAAAGTAAAAATGTCGAGTCTGAAAATTGCAAAAAATGTGGAACGCTTCACGATTTTGCGTGTCATCCTTGCGCAGGGGCCATGCTAATCTTCTCTGTATCGTTCCAATTTTAGTATATGTACTGCCGAAGCAAGTACGACAAGCGAGTCTTTCGAGGCTCCTTATATACCAACCGACAACATTTTCGGTCGCTTGCGGGCGTACGTCCGCATCCACCTGGCGGTCGGAGCGCGTACTGACGCCCCAACTCGAACGTTGCGCTGCTGCGCATGCGCGACTGAGCGACGCTGCGCGCGCGACATTTTGAATGCACCGAATAACGAATACTTGGAGCGTGAGTCAGCGGAAGGTTACTAATGCGATTTTTGGCGTTTTCAGCTCTTCTGCGTCATATAGGATATCTGTCAGTCGTTTTAATCATAGCGTTTGCTACGTATTGTATCGGCCTCGTTAGAAATTGTAAGAATCGTGACAAATTCATAACTTATGAGAAATTGAAGGAGGAAAATAATGAATAAATAAAAGAATATACTGCTGCATAGAATTTACGAGTGTTAATAGACGGAATAATTAATAAATTTATTTTAAAGTAGTTGCTATTAATCAAAATTCTGTTTATTATTAATGTATTATTTATTCTTTTGTTAAAAATGTATAAATAATACGATTTTTTATTAACTGTCGCATTAGAATTATTTAAACAAAAATTTTGTAAGTTATTGTTAAAGGCATTTTAAAAGTATTTATTTATTAATAAAAATTCTGTTTATTACTATTAGTTTAAATATGTATTTAGAATATTATTCTTATAAAATGTTATTTGTTTAAAAAATGTAAATAATTAAATATTTTAATGTTTAATTGTTTAAAAAAGAATAATTTTGTTATGTAATGTTATTGTTTTCTTGATAGAATAAAAATGATTGTAAAAACAAATATTCCATCAGAAATATTGTCAATGCTGTTACAATTCCACATAAACTGTTTTTCATTAGTTAACTTAAGATTAACTTTTGATTGCAAAAATGCTTTTTATTGCAACGCACATAATTATTATTCGTTGCTTCGTTGTTGTAAATTTTATCTGACAGATTTCAAAATCAATTTTGTCACATACAATTTGACAATAATTACATTGTAATTTATTTCTATTACTGAAATCAGCGATACATCGCGCTCACGACTCCTCCCCCGAGAATAAAGAAAAAAATGACGAAAAAGCATCCGAAGCGAAAGTCTGTAATTGTCCAGAAAGCACGACAATAACTCTCGATCCTCGTGCATCCGCATTTTCCACGGATGATTGCTAAACGTGCAGCGCGCGTCCACACACGTCGTATCAATCCAGGCGCGCTCTCACACACAGCACACTTACACTCGGAGGTCCCGACGGAGTCGCGGCCTTTAAAGAAAAGGAGGCTCGCCGCGAAGTAAAGTGAAAGGCGCTCGACGTGTCCGGATTCCCTCCTCCTTCTCTCTTTCTCTCTGCGCTAAGCCGAGGCAGACGAACAGACAGTTTTCAAAATGGCTCTGGACGCCAGGACGTTCGCTCCCTGCTGCTGAGAAGAAATCCGAGATAAAAGCGAACTTCCTCGGGGAAGAAGGCTGGGAAGGATGAGCTCCCGCGGGGCGACGATCGCCGCCGTGCTGGCGATTTTCTTGCTGCTCGAGAGGCCGAGAGCTGCCGAAGGTGAGTCGAATTGCTCGGGGAGATCGGTCGCGCTCCGCTGGAGAAATCGACTGTCAAAAGTTCAAGCGATTGTGATAGGGTCGGTCTAGTATTGCGAGAGGCGTGCTTGGGACTAGGAGTGCCCTAAGGTATTTTTTGGCGAGGGTGACTCTTCTAGGAATTGGAGCGATCGGAGTGTTTTTTAATCATTGCGAAGTCGTTTGATTACCGTAGGCATAAGCACGTGCATTTGTATTGTAAACGCATTATTTTGAATAATAATTTATTATTTTAATTAACTTGAACGGAAAAGAGGTTTAGATATGGCGAAATGGTTTTTTAATATATAGAAAAGCATTTAATGATTGCATAAATTAAATGATAAACTTGATTTGTTTAAGTTGCAGCCTCGTAAAAGAAAGTTATGAGTTTCGAACGTGATTTCTCTACTGAAAATAAAGGAAAACTGAACATTAGTAATAATTTATTCAAAATAATAATATTTCTAAAAAAACTTAAGAAATGGTTTACAAAATTTCATAACTATGAGATTTTTTAATTAATTTCATTTTAAATGACAAATTTATTACCTGCAATATGATATTATAGTATTAATTTTATTTTTTAAAGCAATAACCGAGAAGATTTTTTTTCGGATTAATCAAAAAAAACATTTAATGATTTCTGTTTTACTCATCTGCAAATCATGTTTCTTATTCTTTGCTGTGCTTGTCATTGTTCACGACCTCTCTAAACGAATTATCTTTCACAATCAAAGATAATTAGCTTTAGCTGCGATAAATATTAATTGTTTTATGCATTACCTTTACAAGCTAGTTATTAAATTAAAAGACATTATTGAATTTGAAAATTCAAAGTAAATATACATAATTTATACATTTTTTCAGGACTTTTAAAAAGATGCGTTAGTTGCAGATCAAGGGGAGATTTAGGATCCTGTAAAGATCCATTCACTATGAATTCAACGCAAATTGAACTTGAAAAAGGGGTCGAGGCAGTGCCTTGCGCTTCTGGCTGGTGCGTTAAAATCATTGAAAGTCAAAATCTTAATAATGGTAAGTTTTTAGTCATTTATACGCTAATTTAATAACATTATAACTATTGGTGTCAGTCAAAGAATAAAGTACTATTATAAGTACTTTGCAGAATGTCGTTTTAAGCGTAGGAAACTAAAGAAAAACGAAAATATTTATAAATTGCACAATTACATTGTCTCGCAAAAAGGAATTACTAGCGTAAAAAAGCAATTCAGTGGCGTGTTCAATTGTCTTTAGATATAATCCATTAATATTCAGTGAATAATTTAACATTCTATTGTAAGAATTGTAAGAATTCAAATGTCTGCAATTTATAATGAAAGCCAAGTTATTTATCTTTATAGAAAAAAATTAGCGCATTGAAAATAAAAATTTACGCGTACAAATTAGATAAAAATAAATCCTTATTAAATGAAACACCTGTTTTTAGAGTAAAATTAATATAAAGTCATATGTCTATACGATCGACACTAAATACTTTCTTAAAATAAATCCATATAATCTGTCGGTAAGGTAGGCTTCTCTTAAATTAAAAGAAATACGTTAATTATTTTTAATATTTATCAATATTATAATTGAACAATACTGTGCATTAGAATACGGCACGGCGACCGAACGCTCTTGTCTGCAGCGCGGACCGGACGACAATGAGGAGCGATGCGCCTACACCAAATGGAACTTCAAGAATGTCTACATGTGCTTCTGCAACGGCGATCTCTGCAACTCCGCGACGAATATGGCCATACTTCCGGTTCTTTATTTGTTAGCAGTTGCTGGCGCGATAATGCGATGGCTTTAAAGGATATTGGATACTCTAGAAATCGAGGAATGAAGAAAATTACTGTTTCGAAAGAATCGCTGAAGAGGTTTTCAATCGAGTCAAATTTCATACGTAATTAGATCATTGATTTTCTAGCATTTTTCCAATTTAGAGTGGTTACGTAGATTATTTAGACACTTAGGAGCAGTTCATACTTTTAAGAATTTTTACAATCCAATACACTTTTGGGCGTAGAAACTAATTTCCATTTTAATATAAAAAATTTCTATGTAATTTTATAGACAAAAGCAGTTCCAATGCATTTTTATAAAAGCTAGATAATTTTCATAAAACAGTAGATTCTGATTTTTATCTAAAAATGTTAGCTTCAATTTTTTTATTACCCTTTAATTTTTAGAACTGTCACACTTCTTCGTGAGTGACTAAACAATTTTTTCATATGAGTTGTTGTCGTGCTATCGCATTCAGGTGCGCATTGATGTAACTACGTATCTATCTTATATTTTACTTTGTAAATAAATATATTTTAATGCATAAAATCGGAATTCACGTGTACAACATTAGGTAGTTAAATAACGATAAGATCAAATAATAAATGTACTTTTTACATCTTTTTATTTATTTTCTGTTGCTTTATAACAAAATATTGTTCACAAAAGTGTTTTTATTTAAATTTTTAAATTCTATCCAGCAGTATTAAAAAGAATAAACTGTAAAAATCAATGTACATTGATTTTGTAAGTTTCTATAAATCCACACTAAAATCATTTTTTTATTTTCCATATATTTTTCCCAAAAAATGAACACTTTTCTTTCTACTAAAAACGCAGTAATAACTCTATATACGAAAACTGTCAGAAAGTAAAAATCTTCTATTGCAACATCCAATTCCAAAAATATCTTATCGGAAGCACGCTTACGATGGCACTCTGCAATCTTCCCCCATCTCATCCCTTCCCGATGCTTAAAGTTCATTATAGGAAATTGCTCTCTAGACTATACTGACAATCTGGCACATTATTATGAAGGACTACGCTATTATCTGCAGCGAACGGCTCACTCTTCGCATCGATCAATCGTCCCTTCGGAGCCAGGGTGAATTCAGTCTGAGACTGCTGAGAATGTTTCCATTCAGTCCGTTTTCTCGGCGTTCTTCCTGATTTCTAAGCAAGGCTCGTACGTGAGGTATGTCGTGGAAGAATAGCTCGCCTCTGCCGTAAATGTATTTTACGGCGAGCATTGCTGCCTCGCCGGTTAAAAGAAGCGGATCTGGATAGTCTGCGAATTTTTCAAATATTAGAAAACGCAAATTATTGAATTTTTGTAAAAAAAATATGTGTTTGCACGAATAAAGTTGTAGAAAGGTAATTGTTAAATTTATAAAAATAGTTCTTTCGTTTATTTTATTGTGAAATGAATACAAAGAAATAAAAGGAACGGTTACTGAAGGATATGATTGAATCTCAACAACTAAATTTTCAACATTTCAATTGATCGTCACGCCTTTCGTTCTCGTGTGACACAATAAGCTCCTGATTTTTAAAATAATTATGTAATAAAGAGAAAGAATCACTCTTCGTTAATCAAATATTAATTTAGTAAAACCATTTCAAAATCTAGTATTTTCTTACTTGTATGACTTTAAAAATATAAAACATTCTTGAATAAAGTTATTATCACATTGTAAAAAGCGAGATAAAGTTAGGATGTAAATAAAAATACCAAGTCCGTTGGAGAAGTCGGGGGTGGCTTGATTATATTCCCGAGTTCCCACGTTGATATCGTTTTCCTCTACAGGTGCATAGGTTGTCCTCTGCGAGACGAAACGAGGTCGAGTAAAGATTCTAGGGTTATAGTACTGCACTCCTCTTGAAAAGTCTGACGGAAGTCCTACAAAATCATGAAACGAGTTTGCCTACTTCGAATGAATTAAATTAAAATTTTCTTAAAGCCCCGAGCTTTCGTCGTACATTCGAACATCATCAAGTGTTTTGCATTGAAAAAAAAAAAAATGCGATTCGAGGAAAGAAGCTATAAATCTTATGTTTAAATCTAAAATAACTCTTACCAGTCCTGTAGCTCGGAACAGCGGTCCTCCTCCCGATCGACAAGTACGACTGTTGGGCAACGAGGCGGCCTCCTAAAACACGCCAGTCAGAGGGGCAGGAAAAAAAGGCCGGTTAATAAAGAGCGTGCGTATGTATATCGCGAGCGAGAGCTGAATATCGCTCTCGGCGCGCTGCGCCGCTATAATTAATGAATGTTTCACCATCGGTGGTAATCCCGTGCTCCTGGATGTGCGGCGGCTGAACGAATTTCACGTGAATGCGGGCGAGTGGCGAGGCATCCGTTCCGATCGCCGCGACCGATAGCAGCAGCCCCAGTAGTCCCAGCTGCAACGTTTCATTGGCAAATTACTCAAGGATTGCGAGATTTGTGGCTCTGGGACGGGGGGTTTTTTTTAGAGAGTTTATATGTCATCTTTCAATTTTTATAAAAGTTAAAAAGGCAGTTTTTTGTTTAATAGAAAAAAGAACTACTGCGTTGTGTGCAAAAAGATTTGTTGGTCGAATGATGCGCGCAATAAAAATTTATATTAAATTCAATGAATTAATCCAGAAGCATATATGGAGTATTTTTAATTAAGATTTTAAAAACTTTTTATATTTTTCGGAATAAAGTTTTGGATCGATTTTAATTAATTTTACGTTCGAGTTTATGCACTAACATATAATCGTCATAAGGTACGTATTTTAATTAGATTCTTAATTACAAATATACTATTTTTTCATTAAAAACATAAAATACGTAATATTATTTTTGTATTTCAATTATTAATTTCAATTATATTTGAGTTTACAGCCCCTCTTCTAAATTTGTATCAAAAGTGCAACTCGCCACCGAACGATTTCACAAATCCAGCTTTTCTCACGCCTCCGAACTGGAAAAGCGAATTCGAAAAGGAAAGCCCGCTCTCCAAGCTACAAAGCAAAATATGGGGCAGCGGGCATACACACAGATCTCCATTTCCAGAGAGAATGTATTAGTACTCTACACACATGGACCTCCCTCTCGCTCTCTCTCTCTCTCTCTCTCTCTCTCTCTCTCTCTCTCTCTCTCTCTCTCGACTCACTCTACGGCCGCGGCTCGGCTGTAAAATGCATAATGAGTTAGGCCCCCTTTGAACGCCGGGCACGCATATAATGCCAGCTACACGTTAAGTAATCCCTGGCTACACGTTTCGATCAATTATGCGAGATCGTGTCTGATTTTTAGCGGCGTTTCGGTCGCATAGCTTTGCCCTTAATCGGTATGAAACCGAGATCAGAGGCCAGCAGTCTCGAGCGGTGGCTTCCTTTTTTTTCTGTATTTTGTTTGGACCGAGATTAGAAGGTGCAGGAGGCAGCCTAGTTTCGAACGACGGTCTTGGGCAGAAGAGTTTCGTTAGCGTGTAACGTGCCCGGGGATCGCTGGATTAATAGAGAGCTGCTGAATTAAGCGCGCAGTTTGATAACGTTAATTGGGAATTAATTCCGATTTTGAATTTGGTTTAAAAATTTAAGTGGGGTATGAGAGGCATCTTGTGCCTAATTTAACCTTCGAACCTTTCTTATAAAGAGTTATAACAAAGTCTAATGAAATACATATATACTATTGCCTAGCTATCATTACTTTGCAAACATTTTTTACCCGTTCTGCAAAATTGTGTTATCAAGTCTTAAAAATTTTTTACGTAAAATCTTTCAAATCTTAAATTCTCCTAAAGGAACATTACATAATTTGCCTGCGGAAGTTTCATACTGTCTTTACAACGTACATTAATTTCTTTAATTTATAATAATAATTTTTTCCAACTTAAAAATTACCTCGATTATATCTCACGGCACAAAAATTAGTTCCCCATAGAAAAAAAAGCCGCGAATCTCAACCACGCGCGCAAATGAAAAACTCTTATATCATAACAGCGGTAACCCGGCGGCAATCGCGGCGCGATCGTTCGCGCGAAAGTCGGTGGCAAGTTCAGCGCTGAAAGCGATCCATCGGCAGCGATCTCAAGTGCACGCGCGCGCATATTCTCGAGCATAATATAAGCGCTGCGGGAGAGAGCGCGACCGCAAAAAGGCCCGGCCTCGCGGTTATTGCGCCAATATTCCGCACTGCGGGGGCTGCAGGGACGCGTGTTGTAGTCGCTCGGTACATCGGGCGCGTGTGTGTGTGTGTGTGTGTGAGGCAGTGGTCGATAGGCAGAGGTGCTTTTGAACGGGGTGACAGATTGGGGAATGCAGCCAAAAGTGTTTGGTACTTGTACAGGATGACGATTTTGGTTTCCTTATTGGAAATTGAAATTGTTTTACTGCATACTAATTAACAAAAATACTAACGCGCGAGGAAGTTCTTATTTGAATGTATAATTTATTCTTAACAAGAGATGGATACTGATTCTTATTGAGAATGAACGTGAGAATCTTGTGTTCGAGGGGTGCGATCAATGCCTCAAAGAAACTGAGTTAAATACACATTGTGTGCTTGTTCCAAACGCCTTGAGTGACAGACGATTTCTCTTAGTATTTCGCTTCGTTAGCGTTGATTTTAGTCAAGTATCGGTCTCATTAATTTTGACTTTTTTTCATTGAAACTGCAGTTTACTTTACTCCAGACTCAAAGATTATCGTAGACTTTTACCGTGCATTAAGTACAGAGCTTTTGCTAAAGTAATTCATCCTTTTGACTAAAATAACGTTTAATTTTTCTTCTTAAAAAATTAAACAAGAGAAAGGCTTGCTAATACTTTTCGTAACTCATATAAAACCATAAAGTGTCCGAAGCCGCAAAAAAAATTCGAAAACATTGCTTTACACCGTATTATTAAATCCTTCCCCAGAATTCAAAGTCCATCATCTCCTCCCCAGCAGTCTGGCGACCCGTCAAGACGCCATAAAATACCGAAGCTTCATTACCCGTCCACTAATCGCCTCCGCCGAGCAATTACCCCGCTCCTTACGCGGCTCCTCTCCCCCGCACAACAATGTCATCTCGCGGCGTTGCCACACTGAAAACCGATGGCTGCCCGTAATAACGCCGTCGGTGAATCGGCGATTACCAGTCGGAGCGCGCCGCCGCGATTATGGGTAAAACTTATATGCACCACGTGACTCGCGATCACGGTTTCACCCGCTGAAATTACGTAAAATTAGATAAAGGCGTCCCGTCACGTGTGTGTGTGCGCGCTGCCGGCAGCCAGGACTCAAGACCAGACGAGCTGACGCAAGAATAAACACTGGCGAGCGAGCATAAGTAAGTGGATGCTTGCCTGTGCACTTCCCTCCGAGAGGATCGCCGAGCGCAGAGGCTGGTTTTTACATCCGACGGCGAGGATTGCTTCTTTTTTTTGGGATTAATTGCTTCGTTTTTTTTTTTGGTTTGCGTTTTTTTTTAGATCGGCGCGCGATAAGTTTGGGGATTTTTCCGTTGGATTTCTCGCGGAGTGTTTGCGAAATGTGTGCGCATTGAAATTTAGACCTTCTCGTTGCATCATTTTCTTGAATATGATTTTGAATGCTTTTAGATACTTTAAATTTTTTATATTTATTACCAATCGAGAATAACGATCCAATTAAAATGCAGCATTATTTTTATAAATTCATTTAAAAAATGAATCAAAAATACTTTAGATTTGATCTCGTTTTTTTTAAGGTCAACATTTTCACTTTGTATCAGCAAGAAAGTACTGTAGTTTGTGACTGCGTAAAACACTTCAACTTTCAACCGGTTTCGAAAATTCTCGTTTTTAATTACTCTCTCAAACTAGAGTAAAGTTATAAAGCGCCTCGTATAAAAGTCTGTGAAAATATAATAACTTTTATTTTTAGGTGACTTTAAAACGGTAATTGAATGCAATTTAGTCCATTGTATTCGCATTCTAATATTGTTCCTTAAGCTAAGTAAGTCCTAGAAAAATTAACGATTGAGCAAGGTGCTTGCAAAAATCTGCAATGAAATCCCGTGCCATTTGTTAATTTCACATCTACATGTACGAACTTCAATGCCTCTAATAAATTGTTACTTCTCTACAACCAGTTTGTCGTTGCAGCTAATTTTTGCGCCCTTCTTTTCTAAACTAACTGAGCCGCGTTCGAGTCAATGAAATATGTTTCATGTATCCTTCTTCGCGGAGGATGTACACGTATTATCCATCACTTGCCCGATAAAATCGTCGATGCGGACGCGCGTTATATTGCACTTGCACAAAAGATGAACTCGTGAATCTCCCGAGCGGCGAGTCAATTGATACATCTTCAATCTCGGAGTATCAGCAATATATTTGCATGTAGAAATTCGAAAGCGACATTGAGTTTTCTTAATCTGGGGGAAGCGTTTGCGAAAATCTTGCGCCAATTCCGTTGATATGTGAATCGACTATAATTAGTTAAATTATACAATCAATCAAAGGAAATAATGGAGACGTGAATTGCCATAATTGTATTTAATTTATTTTTTTTCGACAGCTTTTTGCATGAGTCGTGTGCCTTCAAGCGTAATTACACTCGGTGGATTGATGTCTTCATTCAGACTTAATTTCAATACGGTAATGGATTTCAAGTGTTCAATAATTCGGCGATTATTTTCAATTTTCAAACAATTAAAATTCAATTTGAAAACGTTAAACTTTTTTATTTTTATTTTATTATTACAAAAGTTCGTAGTGCCGCGAGCAAAATGATAATTTTAACCATATTTTTTTCCTTCTCGCATCGTTGCATCCTGAACTCTGCAACCGCAACTCCTGACACTCACTCCAATAACATCACAAATTTACAACTCCGTTTTACGTCTCGTAAATCATCTTCCATCATGGCTTACACTTCGAATTCGAAACAAGCACTTTGGAGCTTTTTATTCATAGCTCTTTAAGGATTTGTCTCGAGTCCGGGCGAAAAAAGGCATATGCAATGCCCGTAATTCCGTTCGCGCGTTTTATAAGTTCGTTTATGCCGTTTAGACTCGGTTATAAAACCGAGTTTTACGAGCTTCTACGTTTAGGGGAGCGCGTTGCATGATTTATAAAACAGTATTCAGCCTCTTTACAATGGAGGATGTAATCATTATATGCAGAGCGGCATGAGATTTTTAGCCGCGGGTATAACGTCGAGGTAATTAGGTTTTTATATGGAAAAAACGCGAGCTAGCGGTTGTTGCGACATTTTTTTAAAGTTAATTTTTTCGGTTTGTTACTTAATCTGGCTTTTCTACTTTAAGATATTTTCCGCGCAAAAATTTTGTTAAAAGGCACAAGTCATGAGCTAAAACGTTCGATATTTGATATACTTCTTTATATTCATTATATTATGCAGAATCAAATAACATATAAAAAATATTATTAATTAAGCTAAAACTTGCAATAGATATGATGTTTGTGGGTACTGCAAAATTATTTTATATTTTATTCGTATTACAACTAACCTACTTTACTTTATATTTAATGTTGATTGCAAGTTATTTTCTTTCGTCAATAAATATTAATAAAAAAAAAAAAAAATTTATGAGAATAACGCAATAATGAATTTAAAGCATGCATATCAGTTAAGTACCCTAGCCGGCAACAGTAATTAAAATTTTGTACTTTGACCTCCTTCTCGAGCAGACTCCATGCAAAGCAGTTACGAAAAAACTACAGAAATCCAACTCCTATTCAACTTGAGTAATACAAGCTTCTGATGCAAAAAGAAACTATTGAGAGTTTTACACGAAAGATACGCGTTAATTTAACTGTTTAACATTCTACAATAACCTATTTCACCCAATTCCACGAATATACCCCTCGAACTTAATCAATCCGAGCCTTTCCCATTTACCTACCAGTCCGCCAAAAAAATAATAAAGACCCACTCACGAATTCAAAGCTTCCCAGGACACTTTTGTTTCTCCCCCGGACAAGTCACGTGCTCCCTCTGCAACCTCGCGCTTATATGCGCGAATCCGCTTCGTTGGCCAATCCGTCGTTAGGGTTTCGCGCGGCGCTCGCCGCGGCGATCAGTCATCCCGCGCACTTGAGTGTTACTTACCTGGGCGCGCTCTCTCGCAGATTTTTCGACCCAGTTTGCTCCCCCGCGGGGCCGCTCTTTTGTCACACAAAAAGCCACCCGACACGTGTGTGCACGGCGATTTTATTGTTATCTGCATGCGCGGTGGCCTTTTTCGCGGAGCAGCCGTTGATCTAGATTGCCGCCTTGGCCATTTGCGTTGACGATGCGCGATTCGTTTCGCGCGGCAGACTTTTTTTCTTTGCCGAGCTCGGCGATTCGCGGTTGTTTGTCGGGGTTGTGCGTTTTTTTTTTATGATTTATATGGCTTGTGCATTGTCGTTGTCTTTCGCTAAATTATGATTTAACAGCCACCTTTTCATTTAATAAATACATAGAATTGTTTTTAAAATTCGCAATTTTAAAAATCTACTTCTTTTTAAGATCGTGACATAAGCATACAATAAAATGCGGTACAGAACCGTAATACTTGTGAAACAGCTTAATCACCGGTTGGAAACGCTGCAGCCTCGAACGCGTTACTTAAAAGAAGAGTGGACGCGTAAAGGGAAAATGGAAAATACAGAAACAAAGCGGTGAGGAGGGGGAGGCGAGAGTAGTTAATTGCTCCATGCAGACATTCTGCGCGCACTTACTGCTCGCCTCGTCCGGGCTGCGAGGATCGATAACGCGATCTGGGCCTCGTGTTATCCTGCGATTTATCGCATTTACGAGGTTTTTACGATGAGCGATATAGATCGACTTTTAACGGATGGCCGTACTTGCGATCAGTGCAGATTGTGGAATATCGAAAATACTTTTTTTAACCGGTTTCTAATAAATGGATTAAAATTTAATTATTCGATGTTAAGTTTTTAAATTCGAAATAATTTGCAAGTTAATTGTTGTTAAATGTTTTGTAAATTTGCTTTTTTACACAGATAAAGTTTTGAAAAATTTAATAAATTTTCATTATTATCTTGTGTTTACACTTTACAAACATGTTTGCTTACTCTTTGATGTAGTTCTTATCTTATATTCCTGTATTATTAACGTTGCTTTAACCACTGCATGTCGTGCGTTTGACCGAAGCCAGCGTTTCCATCCCGTTCAACAAACAATAGAGTTCTGTACACGAAATATTACAAGATTACATGTGTTGCCTAAATTCGTAAAATTTACGACTAGGCATTGTACAAACCTATGATTTATATAATGTTTATTTTTTTTTTATTCGAGAAATATTTTACTTTCTAAAGATAAAAATATTTTGAAATAGAAAGTGGTGACCTAAATATAAAATAATTCTTTTATAAAAAAAAGTAAATAATAATAATAAAATAAATAATAAAATTTGTATTATATTTCAAAATTACATATTACTATTCGGACAGTTTCGGGAAAACAAATAAGTACGAAATTACTAAAACTTGTTTCACTGCATTTTCGCAATAAATTGAATAAGCTGTATTATTCTACGTAAAAAAATTTAAATCATTTTCTGACCCCAATTACCGGTTTATTCGCCTTTCATCTTAACGGATTGATATTTGCAGCTAAAATTATTCTTCTTAAATGAACACAAACTATTCTATATAATATCTGATTTCACTTAGGATAAACGTAGTTTTTACGACAGATGAAGGTAAACGAAAGCAGTGTTTCACTTTATATTCGATTCTGAAAAAATATACGTCTAAAAGTGTATAACCCAAATTTACAGTAAAAAAACAGATTACGGTTTTAAACCTCCTTCCACCGAAATCCTCGCATTCCATTTAATCCCCATTCGTGTCTCTCCTTTGAACGAACAGGTAACCACCCCGCGTAGAAGCGCGCCCGCTATTCAATCCCCCGATAGCATCTCGCCGGCAAATATAACGCACGCCTCGCGAAATAACGTCCCGCCATCAGCAGCAGCAGCAGCAGCAGCAGCAGCAACACGTGCTGTATCGAGCGCTTCGGCTGGGCTGCAGCGCGATCAATCACGCGCCTCGGCGGTGAAAGTGCATAGAGAATCGCGATCACGGGACACGTTAGACTTTTCTATAGGATAGAGCGCGCCTATCCTATGTGCGTTTTATGCTAATGCGCGCCGCAGATGAGAGGCCGATTTAGCCTATTTTGCATGCTAATCTTTTTTCCGCCGGAGCTCCCGCTTCGCGGGCTGTTTACCGCTCGCCGGCTGAATTCGATTATTTGCGAAGCGACTTTGGCGAGCTTCGATCGTCGTTGGCGGCGGGAGGGAGCGAGGAGGCTTGATTTTTACTTGCCCTGGTGATTTGAGTCGGAGGCTGGGATCATTAATAACTGAGTCGAAACTTGTGAAATAAACTGTTTTAAATGTAGCGGAGCTTCGGTTCAGAGGATTCTGATGTGGCGATGCTTGCTAAAATTTAAATAATAAGTTTCAAGCACTCGGTCTTACAAATGCAGCACGAATTTTCACACTAATTCAAATTTTCTTCTTTATTTTATAATCATAAATTTTTATTATACTATAATATAATACTTATTTACTAAGTAATTCTTCTGTTTAAATTGTCGTAATAAAGTTTTTTTTTAAAAAAGATTACTAAAATGTTTTGCATACAAATTAGAGCAGTTCTTTTTTATAATTATGAAGCGCTTTTTAAATTAAAAGGGTAGCAAATTAAAATTAGAAGGAAAAGTAAAAAAAAGTCCGTCCTTAATTGTAAACATTTATTTTCTCATTCTATTAAGAGAGCAACTTCCTCGGAGCTGTCCTATTTCAATTGAATTTGTTCACAATCTAATTGCATCAAATGCAACTAAATGAACATGAAAACTGAAAAATAATATAAATGACATTTAAATAACAATTTTGAATTGTTAAAGATTTTATTCGTTTCCTACGTACCTATATTATATAATTAAAAACAAATGCTACGTGAGATAAATAAATTGACCTTACTTTCAATTAAAATTCAAGTCCCGAAATGAACGCTAGAAAATTGTTTCCGATTGAAACGTCTACGGAACGCCCACACAAAAGGAGCATTTCAATTCACCTCCGACTTGCCTTTGCGCCTCCATTCTCCCAGCCTTTTTCTCCAAACGAATTCTCGGTAGCACCTTCGTCGCTGACGACTTAATAATCCCTTAGCAATAATTGCCTCCGACCGACAGTCATTTTGTAAGTCTCTAATTCAATAAAGCAAAGACTACCAGCCGGCACGTACAGTCAAGTTTCTGCGCATGCAATCCAATCATTACTTAAGAGCACCAGGATACCAATGTCCGCGCGCGCGGCGGCTCGAGCGATCGATCAACGGCAATTAGATTTAAATAAAAAGTGGCGGCGTTTTGTTCGCCGAAAGAATTCCTCGGCCGTATTTTTCAGCGAGCGCGGAGAATGCTATTAAAATAAGAGCCGCGGCTTTTGAAATTCTAAGGAATCTTTTTGCGTCGCGGAAAATATGCTCCGAGATTATTTAGGTTCGAGGTATTGTGAATGATTTAGTTTTTGCGAGTGATTAGCTAATTAATCGCTATTAGTTTCGCGTCAACGTCGTTTATATGGATATATTTCAGACAATTTGAACGCTTCTACGCTAATCTTGCAAAATTTTTTATATCGTCACGGTAACAATTCTGTGCGCGGACTTACGGTTTCAGCTTAAAGTTCGCGATTACGAAATTTTGCATGCCTTATTTTAAACGTTGCGCAAAAATCTTTAAGCATTTTAAAGAAGTTTCTCAAAAGTTTTACATAACAATAGCTATATATTTTGAGAATTTTTAATCAGATAAGCTGCTACAAAATTTATATGAATTTTGTGTAATTCGAAATAACAAAATTCCGGATAATAAATGCTTATCATTTCTAGTAAAATTACGGTATAAACAAAATTAAATGCATAGTAAATTTTAGAAAAGGGAAATTAATTTAACGGTCTTTTTAATTCAGTTGGACGAGTTATTTTGCCCTGTTTTTAGCGAACTCATTAAACTTTCCAAATTATAAACTCACCATTAACATATTCATTTATCCTTCGCTCCTTCTTCGCAGTAAAAACAAGCCGCGAAATAATTTTCCGGCCACTCGCGACTATGCAAATGACGACCAGCACTGGGAATAGTTCCTCACTACCATGACTTCCAGCGAGAGAGCAGGGCAAGGAGAGTAAGCCGCGCACTTGCCGAGGGAGAGAGCGTATGCACACGGAGGCGAGAGGATCGCGGTGAAGTTCGGCCAGGAACTGAAGCACTTGGAACTTGTTAGGAGAATGTCGTGATGAGCGACGTAGTCTCGCCTCTCTTTCCCTTTTTCTCGCCCACCCCGATCCTCGCGAAGGTCCGCAAAGCGTATGTAACTTTCATTTCTTTTAGCTATAAGCGAAGCTCGCGGCTCTTATGCGTTCTTTAGACGAATTTCGCGGTAACTGTTGTTATAAGAGGTTGTTGTTGCTCCGAATAGTCTTTTTAAGGCTGAGCTGGAGGTTCCTTGGCCTGGATGGAGCGAAAGAGACGTCAGCGGCTAGATGACTAATGGACTGATCAAAAGAGTCGATCGTGTTTAGGAGTTAAAGGAGATTTTTTTTTTTTATTAACGGTTGCTTAAGACGTTTATTGAACGCTTTCGAGTGAACGACATGATGTGACAGATGTGTATCGATTTGTAGGACTGTGAGATGGATATTGTGGACAAATTTAAATTGCTTATTGCGCTGTACAGTAGACTTTGTAATCGACGACATTATTTGAGTGTAAAGAACATGTCAAGACGAATGTGATCAATTGCATTATCCAATAACTTGACTGTTGTTTGAAAAGATATATTGCCCGATTCTTCATTTAAATTTAATAGTTAAATAAGCAATAATTTAATATAATATAGGAGAGTATAAAAATGTCAGTAAGTCGAAAACGTTTTATTACTTTAGTTGATTAAATTAATTTTTTTATATAAAATAAATAGTTTCTTAATATAACAATCTATTTTAAATTGTGATTTAAAATTTGATTCAAAGTAAAAGATAAGATTGAACAAGAGTGACCCTAAAAAAGTTCGGGAGTCTGAACTGCTCGTGACAAAAAGCGTGTCACCCCTACAAGAACTCAAACATGTTTACTGATGAGTTTTTACTACCCGACGGAAGTCAATGTAAATGTCAGAAATCAGAGTTCACAGCTAAAGTTAAACCTTGACTCTTTTAAGAATAATGAGTTCTCAAAGTAATTTTAGAAGAAAATAAAAACGAAAATTGTCAAGTTTAAAGTTTTGCGCTTCAATATTATCACATATGATTTAAATTAACAAAACAAAGAAAAAAGATTATGTTTTTGAGATTTTTTAAAGATAATAAGGAATGAATCATAACAGTAAGAAAAAATTATCAAAAATCTGATCTATGAGCTTACCTAAGTGTATCATTTATTCTTTCTAGACGTTTATATCACTTTACTTATGGTATTTCATTTAATTAAATAAAAAAAAGTTTTTTTTAATTTCTAAAGAATAAAAATTTCTTTCTCAGCATTCGGGAAAATATCTTTTTTCTGCAAATTACAGTTTTAAAGATTGCCTCTATATTCAATGGATAAAGAAAATTAACTTTACCTATTATATACGCACTGCCAACGTTGAAACAGGTACTGCAAAAACTTTATTAGTACCAAACTATGTAGGAATTTTATGACCTGAACTCCATATAGTGAATTTTTTTGCATTAACACAAAAATGTTGAATCAATAAAATTCAATATTCGAGTAATTCTGAGTTTTATATTTCTGTAATAAAAATGTTTAAGCTAGGATAACACAAAATGACGAAACCATAAGAACCGGATCAACCTGACCTTCAAACCATGTACAAAGGCTATTTGCTTTCTTTTCTTTTTGCAAATTGGTAGACTCACTGCGTTTCCGTTTCCGTGTCCTTCGAAAATAAAAAAATTGGAAATGTGAATCAAGGATCGGAGGCTGACTTTCTCCTTTACTTATTTGTTTCGGACATTAACTGCGTAACGTAATAGGTAATATACTTTAATAAAATTCAATGAAAATATCGAAGAAACATAACTTATAAGTTTTATTTCATTCTTTCGAAATGAATTTGTTCGCCCCATATTTCAATATGCTATATATTTTACAAAGTGCATATTGATATGAAAAATGATCAAATATGTGTAAAATAATAAGTTTTTATAAAACAGAATGTTAAAATATAATGCACAGATGTTAAAAATGTTGCTGTTGTTTGAAGTCAAATAATGTATCTATTACACAAGTAATCTTGACGACGAAATTCACCTCTGTCCCTCCACACTCTTAGTAATTAGGTGACCTTTTTCTCCATTTCCCCGTAAAAAAGGTAAAAAATTGGCATCGGAATTATCATTTTGTTAAGTACACTAAAAATACTCTTTTTGCGCAATCCCCCCTTTCTCTCTCTCTCTCTCTTTACTTCGATGTCATTCACTCATGCAAACTGGGGACGAACTTCTCGAAGGTTAACGACTTTCAAACAAAATTTTCTTACTTTGGCGGATGTAATAATTTCAAAGGACATTACTTGCCGACTGATACTTAAGAGATACTTACTTTTATTTTGTGATAATTGACGGGATACTAAACACTTCTCGGTTGTAATAAGTATTTAGTTGTTTAACTGTGAAAATTGATATGATTTACGTAATTTGTATAAAGGGTACATATCTATTTGCAATAAAATAATTGAAATACTGTACTTAAAATCTTTTTAAGGAAATAGAGCGTAGAATCTAGTTTCAAAAAATTTAAATTAATTTACTTGAAACTGATCCTGCTTCAGTAGTAAATCAATACAGTATCAATCCTTTGAACAAACCGGATACTTGAAAAGCTTGACATATTTTGTACTGTACACTTTGAAACGATGAATAAAACAAATTTCAGTAGATTTACAAGTAATTTTTTTATTATTAGGTAGCAAAATTAAAGTTCCTAAAAAATATTATAAATAAACGTAATTTATCTAAAAATTTCTTAAGAAACATATTTTATCAAGTATTTTCTTTTAAACATATTTACAACAAATTAATGTCCTTTGATCTTATCATTGTAATTTTCGGTCTAAATTTATAAAACTAAAGGGTTGTGCAGAAAGTTATTAAGGTATATGGAAAATATTACAATTTGTTCACGTATAATTATAGCTAACAGAAAGCTGTGTACAATTTACTCTTATAAAAATATTTACGCAATAAAACTTTATCGTCGCAAAATCTATTCCAAGAATTTCGTATACAAACAAGCAATAACTATAATTAATCAAGAATAAGTAATAAAATATCTGAAAAATCTACAGGCAAACAAAACAATAAAACTCGAAAATACTTTCTAATAACCGACTTCCTCCCGAACACAAATTCAAGCCTAGCAGACAAACAATCGATCATCTATATATAAAAGCTGCTTCATCGCTCCCAGCATCAGCGTCCCTCGGAATCGGCCTAATATTTCATCCGACCCACTCGAGAAGCACCCGAGATCCCCGATCGATGCTCGCAGACACGCGTGCGGCGGGACACCCGAAATTTCGGCCCCTCTCTCGCCTCGGCTCTGTTTTTCTCTGAAAAGGGGTGGCCCCGTTCCGGGGGAGAGAAAAGCGTGTCCCTCCGCGCGCGGGAGATGATCGTGCAGAGGGGCATCAAATCGAGCTGTTGGTTTTAGGAAAACTGCCGGATGGAGATCGGGGACGATGACGCCGGGAGAGGGAGGAAAATTTTCGGGGGTGCTGGGCTCAGCTGGTCGTTGGCCCGCGTTTAGTGCCCTTTCCGAGGTGCTTACGAGAGGTGTTGGACGCTCGAGCTTGGGAGAGCTTACAAAGGCGAGTAGAACATTTTGTTAAATTTTAGTTTTCTTTAAATACGCGTGCCTGCTAGAAAATGGTCGCGGTTTTTGGTTGTTTTTTCGATTGCTTAGACGTCGTTTTTGTATCTTTTAAATCAGCTCGGTGTTGCTTGGTCCAAAGGAGGCTGTGATAAAATTATTTTACTTCAAAGTACTGACTCGTGAAGGGCTTGAAAAATAATTAATTTTATACAAAATACACACAAGTTCAAAATCATAAATTTTCTAAAAGTGCCAAAGTAATAATTTGAAATCTGCGAGAATAAAATCGTCAATTTCTACAAGAGTTGGAGTGAGATTGATTTGTTCGTATGCCTTGATTATTCCTGGGCGTGTAACTGGTAGTTTAAAGGTGAGCTAACAAGCAAAACGGATTCGGTAAAATCAATTGCTCTACTAAAACGAATTTTCAATCTTAGCTTAGTGGACTTAAATCTTCTTAAGAAAGAATTTTCAGTTTTTTACGTCAAACAGAGATTAGAGCTGGCAAGAAAATAAATTCCTTAATTTATTTTCTGATTATTATTAAAAACCAATTTCCCTGCTTATTTTTGCAATGTAATTTAAACTTGTTCGTAAAATTTTTATAAAACCATTTTATTTCGGGAAAATTGCCAATATTTCGATTTTCGATTCTTAAAATTTAAGAATATTATTTTCAGCAATCTAATCTGAAATAAAGAGAATCAAATTACTCGTAGTGAACATTAATATATGATTTACCAAAGTTAAAAATAAATGTAAGTAGTCAAAGGTTTTGAAATAAAAAATTTGACAGAAAATTTGGAAGTAGTGAAAAATAAAAGCCAAAAGTGCCTCAATTTATCTAGTTATTCCTAAACGTAAAATATT
Organism: Ormyrus nitidulus; assembly: GCA_900474335.1. NCBI lineage: Eukaryota > Metazoa > Arthropoda > Insecta > Hymenoptera > Ormyridae > Ormyrus > Ormyrus nitidulus. The sequence goes on along the minus strand of UCOL01000190.1, from coordinate 52,146 downwards.
CAAATAAAGAACGACCAATTAATTTAAATATAATTGAAGTTAAAAAAGTAGTCTGCTTAATATTAATCTTACAATTAGGTATCAGAATAATTCGTAACGTAATCTTGATAACGAGGGTCTCAAACTATTTATCGATTGACCAGTTTTGCATCTTGTCAGGGACTATAGTATCATAAATCAATACTGCGGCAGATTAAATTAATTCCGTAATTGAAATAAGCCCATAACGAGCTAAAGTAATTTTTGCATAAAACATGGAACCTCCTTATTATCAATACTTCCTCCGATCATCGAAACCTCCCTCTTCTGTTTAAATTTCAAAAGTTTCAAATACGTTCGTGTGGGTGCAGCATCCCGTCCCCCACCCCGTACAATCGAATCGACAGCCCGAATCAGCGACTAAACGACAACAAAACGATCAGTGCCCCCAAAAGAAACTTTGACAGCTGTTAGCGCGGAGCGGCCTGTATAAATCGCCATCCGCGCCGCTGATCCCACTTTAATAATAATCCGGGTGCGATATCGCGTTCGCTCGCTCGCTCCGCCGCCTGATGTCGCTGGCTCTGAGCTCGCGGCTCGCGGTCCGGGCGGCGGTTTACGCCGACACAGGCGCAGCCTCCCCAATCGCGAATGCGCGCACACAGTTTCCCGGGGCGCGCATCCCCGGAAAAAAAGAGCGTTTCCCCGCAGCGAGCAGCTGCACTCCTCCCTCGGCAGCCGAGCGCGCAGCTCACCGTGCAGGCCACGATGGATTCCTCGCACGTCGTTCGCTTCGCCTAAACGGGACCGCGCGAGTGATATTGTAGCAACGATTTCTAAAATAATTACGTACAAAGTATATCGTAGGTGCTTAGATGTCGGGCGGTTTACAGGTGTATTAGACGGGAAGAGGCAAGTGGGCGCGGTGGGAATGGAAGCGCGTATGGTTCCGAGGATTTGTCAGAGTTTTACGGGACTTGGAGAATCAGCTGGTCTGGAACCAGTGGGATCCGAGGCCAGGAGTTGTGCGTAAGAAGTCACTGGCCGCCAATGTCCGAGAGAGCTGGTTGAAAGAGATCTGCCGTTTCTAACCTCTTCTATTGTTGTTGAATCGACTTTTATTGTTTAAGGTTGGATTTAGGCTTTGTTGCTTTGCTTGACTGAGGTGTTTTTTCAAGTTTTTAGAGTTTTAACTTTTGCTTAAAGAGGGCTTTTGGAAGGCTTGCTTAAACATTCGATCAATGTTATTATGATTTTACTGACATTGTTTTCCCCAATGATGTCTTTAAGCTTTGGTTTCATTTTCTTTAATGTTTTGCTGTTGCAGACTGATAAGAATTATGTCAGCAGAAAATGCACAAACACTGGATAAATCTAATTATATGCACCAAGATTATGCACTACAACAAGACTTAGTATGTTGTAAATATTTAAAGTTGACGTATACAATGTAGGATTTATTTTAGAGTATATTTTTGTTTCTAGGATTATCCGCAAAATATATTAGATGGACTATCAGTATTGGTAAATGATAATAATAATAGAGATAATGTACAACTACAAGAAATAGTACTTACTGATGAATTACTTAAGTCATTAACAGCTGTAACATTGCCAGATGGAAGCCAAGCCATTATTACCTCAAATCCAATTGGTAACTGCATCTTATTCACTATAATTTTAATACAGTATAATAATTTACTTACTATCTGCAAGCAACTAAACTTACAGTTTTTATTAAAATTTTCAGAGGTTGAAGCAGAGCCTGAAGCCCCCCTAAGGCTGGATAATAGTGCAATACTTTTGCGAGACATCGCAGAGCTTAATAATGCAAAAGTGGTACCAATGCAATTGAATCCATTAGAAGAAAAATCTTCAAGTACTGAGAAGGTGATTATAAGTGATGGCCAAAATGAGTATCCTCAATTGCAAATTATAAATGGAGTGGTTTACTTAGTAACTAATGAATTAGCAGATGAAGCGTTGAATACAGATAATCAAAATAAAAATGTGAGGCCTAAAACTAAACATGAATGTCCTATAGATAATTGTCCAAAAGTATACAGCACTCTTCATCATTTAAAGGTAAGAAGAGGACATAGATTAATTGCAAAATTAAATGTAGAATGTTTAAATATTACATAATCATTTGACTTCTAGATCCATGAACGTTCTCATTCAGGTGACAGACCCTACCAATGCACTAAATCAAATTGTAAGAAAAGTTTTTCTACTGCCTATAGTCTTAAAGCTCATTTACGTACTCATACTGGTGAAAAACCTTATAAATGTACTATGAAGGAATGTGATAAATGTTTCAAAACTTCTGGTGATCTTTTAAAGCATATTAGAACCCACACAGGTGAAAGACCATTTGTATGTCCCTTTGAAGGCTGTGGTAGATCATTTACTACTAGTAATATTAGAAAGGTAAACTTAAATTATTTTACAAACATTAAAGTTTTAAATAAAATGTTGTTATTATATAAGTGCAATAATTTATATTTTGTAGGTACATATAAGAACACATACAGGGGAACGGCCTTTTAAATGCCATTATGAAGGTTGCGAAAAGGCCTTTGCTAGTTCGACGAACTATAAAAACCACATACGTATTCACTCTGGAGAAAAGCCGTATATCTGCACGATAGAAAATTGCGGTCGACGATTCACAGAGTACTCTAGTCTTTATAAGCATCATACAGTTCACACTTCGGATAAGCCTTTTAAGTGTGCAGTATGTCCTCGAAAGTACCGTCAAAACAGTACTCTTTCAGTACATAAAAAATCATCACATCTAGTTGCAGAACAAGAAAATAATAATGACAACGAAAACGATAATGATAATGAAAATGCTAATGAAAATGAAAATGATCAGGACAATGATCAGTATGATGATCACGACGATGTATTAGATGTCTTGTTAGAAAATTCAGTTGATCTCATGGATGAAGCAAATGTGAGTTTATTAATTAAAGTAATATTAATTAAGTAATTAAATTTAAATACTATAATACTATAGTACTATAATAAATCTTCTATTTAAATTATTCAGCAACTGAAAGCTGAGAGAAGAATCACTGAAGTAGAATCAAACCAATGGGTTGGTCCAAGAGTGGAAGTTGAACTGAACCAATTGGGCTGTCTTGGTGAAGCAAACGAACTTGTAGACCAGGAAACGCCCATATTGGTTTTTGAAGACCCAAGTCAATTAGATGCTTTTCGGGTTAGTCCACAATTTCAAAATTTTTTTGCAATCTTATATTTTGAAGTTTGTTTCCTTCTTGACATTACTAATTTTTCAAAAAAACTAATTTCTTTGCAGCAAGCATTCGAAAATATTAATGATGATTCCGAAGATATTCCTATGGATATAACATTAGAACAATTAAATATGAAATATGATGATGTTGAACTCACATGGAATTAATAGATGTTACCTTACGAGTTTTCGTAAATCTCAAATCGAGCTTTAAAAAATATTACTAAAAGTATTTTAATTCAATGACCACGATTTATACTACAAGTTATCTTGTAAATCAAAATGAAAGTATGAAGAATTTAAATTAATTTATACTTGAAATTAGAAAAAATAATTTAATAAGTTATGTCAATTCTTCAGTCTTTGAAGTATACATTTTTGTAATTTGAATTTGTATATTTTTAAATATATTACTAAATATTCTAGAGAAATCGATATGTTTGTTAGTTTTTATTTAGTAAATAACCAACCCATTTTAGACATTTACGTCAGATTTAAAAAATTGAAAAAGTTATATATATATATGTATCTATACATGACAAAATTATATGTGATAATAAAAAATAAATAATATAGTTAACAAGATTTTTCAAATTTATAGTCAAATTCTATAATATTTAAAATATTTTATTTTGTAAACAGATTGGAAAACTTTTCTTTTTAGTCAAATTATTTAATAATTAAAAAATAAAATATTCTTAAATTTTAATAATACGAGTATACAGATTAATTTATTATGTTCAATTAAAAAACTATACAATATATTTTTAAGCAGAAGACTCAGTACACTCCAATATTAATTGAAAAAAAAACACCTGTGCTTTCTTTCTTTGGTTCAACTGTTCACGAGGTGAACAAGCTTCGTTCTAATTGTAGTGAAGCGATTTCGAAACAATTTTTTTTTTTGTTTTTTCAATTAACGATGGAATTTTCATGAAGCTCATAACACTATTGGCAAACCAATCCACGTCCAGAAATATATCACCTCGTTCACGTTCGTTCATCATTCTTTTACAAATATGAAAAAAATGTCTAAGTTAAGCTTTAATTCCATTTTCCAAAGAAACCTAATAGTAGTTTTTAATAATTTTTATTTCAATTTATAAAATTTTTCTACTAATAAATTAGAATAATTATTGAAAAATAAACAGATAGAAGTCCTTTTACAAAATAAAAAAAATGCAGGTAATTTTTGCTCTGGCAACATGTTCCAGTGCGTTATAGAGTTAGGAATTAGTTCTAAATATTTTTGGATATACATTTAAAATTACTTTTACAATTTTTAAAACTAAAAAGAAGATTCTGCTGGAATTTCTGTAAAAATCGATTACGCTGTTATTTAAATATAAAACAGCAATTAAAAACAGTTTTATATTTTTAGATTTTTTTCTGTAGATTATTCCGTAATAATCGAATGAAACTCCACGAAGCAACAGATGTCACTGAATATTTTTTAGCCTTTCAAAAAAGTACAGCCAATAACAGTAAATTTAAACTCATCCAAAGCAAGAAAGTCCCCTTTCCGCTTTTCAGATGAAAACTAGGAGTAATGGAGTTTACGGTCTTTCTGCAGACAAGCTAACAAATTTGTACAGCTGTTCCGGGCCTGTAACTAATCGATTAAAGCGTTGCGCGATTCAGGGGCGCTGCCTCTCAGGCTTCCAGTACGAAAAGCTCATGTTTGCCCGGGCAGCGCGTCACTCCGCTATTTTCCTTCTAATTTGCACATCGAATACAGGTATATACACGTGATACGCTGGAAGCTACTGCTTTTTCAATATTTTCCACGCTGTACCTCTATTATACTTTAATTCAACGATAAGCTATCTCATATTTTTTTAAGCTTTTAGTGAAATTATGGGAATATTGGGTTACATCATGTTTCACTTTGAATTTTTATGTTGGGAATTTTTCGTTATAAATTGGTTTATTTGATGAAAAGTTTTATTCATAAAAATTACAATTTTAATTAGAATAAAATATTTTGAATATTAATAACGAATTAATAATAATAAATAAAATTACAAAGACATTATTTTACGTAATTTACATTCAAAATATTTTACAGCTCTGCAACGAAAGTCATCATAAAAACCGCGAACGGTTTTCAATAAAATGCATGCAATATTGGATTCTCGCGAGTCCTATTAATTCTTAAACTTCAGGAACAGACGATTAAAATCCCACTTTACGCTCGTATTAAAAGTGTCAATAGCCTGACCGCCCAATACATCAAGGCGAGCCGTCTGAACCGCAAAACCGACGCGTTAAATTCAAGCGCAAAACATCATTACCTGTAAATCCTCGTTAAAAATCCTCGCAAAGAAATTTGTAGGAAATATGTAGGAAAAGTTTCAGATCCGCGGAAAAGCAGCACTAACTCCATCAAAATTCCGGGCATGTGGATTCCCGGTTTTTGCAATTTGTCGAGAGTTTGTTCTCTGTTACGCCAACAAAAGTCGAACGTTTAGTGAATATTTATGCTTATTTGTTGCCACTTTGTACGAGAACGTAATTATTTCCTGAAAACGACAAAGTAGCGAAATTAATCATGTCATTTAGTCATTTTTATTTTTATGTGAGGAAATAAATAAAGAGCCTGCAGCTTCGGTCCTTTCTTCGACACGATGGAATTTTTTTATTAAAAGTATTTTAAATAAATTTAAAGAGTTTGTTCTCAAGTATTATAGCAAAAAATTAAATATTCAATCCAATAAAATAAGTATAATTCGAACATTTTGCCTAATGGATAAGACGGATTAAAGCTGCAGATCTAACAAAAAAAATATGCGGAATAAAAAATACAGAATATAATGAATAATTTTCTGGTTTTGCTACAATTTGGTTATCTCTTTCACTCCCATATTGCAAACTGTCTAAAAATTATCGGAACAATCAGTTTTCCAAAATAATTTTGTTAACTTTATCTATTAGAAAAACGTTCCGGCAGCGATAAGAACGGTCCTATCATCCGCTTACGAATAACTTCCCGATTAATCTACTTAACAACACAAACTCTATTTCCATCCTCCGAAATCTCTTATTTGTAGAAAGCAATCTCAGCCTACAATACTATACCGCCAGCTCCCATTATCTGCAAGTCGGTGCAGCCAGGCGACGGAGGAGCGGAGCCAGGTTCCCTCCTTGCACCTACGCGGTCCTCCCTCTCCCGGAATCCACGCGGAAGAGGCTCTGGTACAGAGCTATCGCACGAAAACTTTACTAGTCTTTGTTCGGCGAGGCGCGAGCGATTTGCATCGGTAGCCGCCCTCCGGTTACGACGACGCAGATATACGAGCACTGCGTGGAATATCGGAGATTCTTTGCGTTGATAATATCTTACAGGAATATCGGAGGAATTGGGAAAGTCGCATTGGTGATTTGGAATACTTTTTTGGGTAATTTTACTTTAAAGAGTGGGATAGTTTGTAGATTATTAAATGTGGACGAATTTAGTACTTTTTAGAATTTCTTATATTAAATATTATACATGTTATACAAAAAATTATAAGAATTTTTTCAATGTGTAACAGAATTACGTAGACGGAAAGGCAGAATTTTCATACGACGTCGTCAAGATGTGCTTCGAGTTGCTTAAAAGCCTCGAGCTCCACCCAATCTTTCTAGAGAACAGCGCGAATTGCCTTCGTTCCAGCAACCGTCCCAAAAAACCCACGGTATCGACGAACGTGGCGACAACTGGGCCTCGCTTCCATCGCCGATGAGCTTCCTGTTCTCAGAACCTTGGCACGGTAAGCAGAGATACGTTAAAAGGGTTGATGCGCCGATAAAAAAAAATCACTTATCAGGGCAAAATTTCTTTTTAGAGTGCAAATTTCTCAGATTTTTATCTTGCGACGGAATTTACATCGCGTATTTATACCATCGCAAATCTTAAGTGCATCTTTGCCACGCAATGTATGAATTTAATTCTAATAAGTTAAAGAAAAAAAACTTGTTGATCTTTCAGGTTTAATCTAATTTGTTTTTAATAAAAATATTGCAATTTCTTCCAATATGAAGAAGCACAAAGTTCTGGGTAAAAAATTCTAAAAAAAGTTAGGAAGTAAAAAGTTAGAGTCTTTAAATTTATTAAGTGTAAATTTATTTTTTTTAATCATTATCGTGTTTTTTGACGATGAATAAAGAATAATCTTTTCCTTAAAGAAGTTAATTATTGATTGTTAACTGTAAATATATTCTGTTTTTCAAACACTCAATATTCTAAAAGATTATCTTTAAGTATTCCAGATTTATTAATTTTGTCATTTTGAAAAAAGTTGCTACGAAAAGATTAAGTGCAATTAGTTTACGACAATTCTACTTTAATTTAGCTTTGAGACATAATGTACATTCGAAAATGTAAAAATGTTTGATAAACGTAGAGTTTGTTCACCTTTTCAATATTTAACTAATTATCATTTAACCGATATTTAAATATTTTTTCTTCTCTACAAATTACTTTCTTAAACTTCAAGCGTTAAGCAATGCCAGAACATTCTTATCATTCCAAAAAGGCCGCTTTCTGTAACAAACAGTCCTAAACAAGCTTAAAAATCAATTACACTCTCAATAATCAATCCGACGAAATCTGTTCCCTCCCTGTCTCGCAACAGCTGATCGGCGCCCGTTTGAAGGCGCCGCGATTGTTTACGTCAGTCTCTGCTCAGCTGTGCGAAATATAAGAAATCCTTGTCTTTATAATGTTTTGATCGGCGATCGCCGATCCGCGGACGTGATATACATCGAGGCGTTGCGTCACCACTCGCTCATCGTTAGATAGGTCAAAAATCAGGCGCCGATCGCCGATAAGCTGCCGATCGATGAGCGATGAAAGTCTCAGGGAGTCTGGAAAGAATTCTCGGCGGAGGTAACGACGGCGCGTTTGAGAAGGTGAACGAATTGTGTAATGTACGATGCATTTTTTATTCATTTGAACATTTTCATTATTTTCTTGACGGTTGGAAGTGTCAATTTTGTAGCGCTTAGTAATTTGAACGATAATTGACAATAACTTTAACCGAATGAAATGTTTAATTCTCTTTGCTTTGTTAATTTATCGTTATTGAACGTGTTTACTTCGTATTGTACATATTATTAATCTTACGTATTCTAAACTAATTATTAATGACAGTCGGAAGACCCTACTTAACATTTCCAGCAAGTCCTTAAGAAACGGAAGACATTATCAGTAATGAAAACAAGAATTTGGTACCTGTTTAACTTGATTTGGGATGAATGATGATATCATCATCATCTCATAATTATTTAATAAATCAATTACAATTAATTTCTGAACAGTAATGAAAAACAAATTCATTTTTTTTATGATAATCTGAGCAATATCGTCGTCATCTTTTTATTTAAACTCGGGGAGTGTATCTTTTTCTATTGACCAGAACTACTCCTATTTTAGACTCCTGAGAAAATTTACTTTTACCAGATCATAATTTTACGAGTACTAAATGGATATAAAATTCACCTTAAAGAAAGTACAGTCATTTTATGAACAAAAGAAATGCGAAGTATAAGAATGATGAGCGGTTGCAGGGTACTTGTTAGAGCTGCATACATATTGCATTGTAAGTCGTTACACAGAAGGTATTCATTATCGAATATTAACTCTGTTCATAGCATGTTATTTTCAAAATTCCATTGTCAAAATTATGGCCGCCATGCTTCAGTCGTTTAAAATTCAAACAACAAAAATTTGGGCAGTGAGAGTCACAAAAAAGCTCATAAATATTATTATTTAACATCAAAATATTCGCTTAAAACCATTTAAAATATTTTTAAAAAATATAAATTTTAAAAAGTGCCCGCTTTAAACCATAAACGTCTAACTTTATATAACAATTGCCTCATAAAATCACGGAAGCCACCTTCTATCGGGCCGCAAACAAATCTGTCCATTTTTGTCACTTAGCCGCCGAGGGCACTTCGAGGCTCGCGGCGCGGAGTTAATCCGCGAAGCCCCCGCGCGCTCTTATCTCTCGGCTATGGAGCGCGAATAGCGAGATAAGCCCGGCCCAGCCGTTTGATATCGAAGCGCTCCTTGATTTGCCTCGAGTGCATCTTATCGCGTTACACACACATACACACCCGAGGCCTTTCGCTTCGATTTCGGTCGCGAGGCTTTTAATTAGATCAGCCGGAGTCCCCTTTCCGTTTGCCTTTACCTTCGTGAATTCCACGCCGGGATTCTGCTCCAGTTCGGCTTTTGCCAATATAAGAGAGCGAAAGATTGAATTGAACCGTGGATAGAATAATTCGATTTAATTAAATTCGTCCGCACCAGTAAATATTGGACGGATTGAATCTTTTTCCTGATGTGGATTGTTAATAAATTATTTATTATAGAAACAACATTTTTTACGTAATCATTTTCTTCTTTATTCGCTTAAACTTCTATATATTTAAATTGGTATTATCCATCAAATATCTTTGTCATAACTATACTTTAGTCATATCCTTATTCATTTAATAAACTCTAATTGAAAATAATAACTCCAGTAACATTTGCAATTACCAATAAAGCTCCGACATTGACCTCAATAACATTCCCGCTCTCCCGGGTTCAAAATCCGCGAAAGCAGATACACACAAAGAAAGTTCAAAAGCACGAAAGGAAAAAGCGCGAAAGAATCGGGCTGAAATCCCGGCGGGAGTCGGCGAGCACCGGATTCGTTCGTCCGCGATAAAGCTCTGGACGGACTTACGCACGCGTATTTCTCAGACGTCTCGTGGACTGCTTGACAAGCAATTAGGTAAATTAGCGTAAATGAATCTAATGGGGCCAGCGACGCCATACCGGCTTCCTTCTCTTTCTCTCTTTTGGGCCGCCTCTCTCTCTCGCTCTCTTTCCCGTGGGTTTGCTCTCTCCTTCTGTTTAACATTCTTATACCGATTTGCATCTATTATACTGGATATATCGAGTTAAACGGTTAGATTTGATCTCGGCTTTATGTAATGTGTTTGAGGTACTTATACTTGAGCTCTGGGGCTGCTGGTATGTAAACCTTTTGTTTACACATTTGTTTTTTCAATTATGCGGGATAATTTCACTTTGTGTTGAAAGAGGGAATTACTTGGATATTGTTAAATCATTTGAACTCGATCTGTCGTTTTGAAGGTCTCGATTTAAGGCGACTTTACCGGTTAAATTACTTTTTCGATAGCAAAATGGGGATTTTCCGAAAATTAGAGTGCATCCCAGATTTTCAAAATAAACTTTTTGTTTACAGAACGTTTGTAAATAGGCCATTGACGGCATAAGGTTGAAGCAATTCCGCCATAAATCTGACTTTACATCTTTTTATAGAACGTTTTCCCAGTTGCGAAATCCAATTACAAGTTGGATCTTCGCTCTTTGTACTCATTGCGCTCTGCAAAACTAAGGCACAAAGCTTGCATTCTTAAAATTTTTCCATCAACTTCTAACGAAATGGCGCGTATAAAAGCTTCGATCAATTATCGCCAACAAAGCACCTCGTATAAATCATTCTCCGCTACTTTCAATAACTGATACTTACTCTTCTAATCTTATCGTCTCCGCAAGTGAGAAAAAAGTGTAAGAGTCGATATACTAATATCTTTATCGGTCTTTTTTAAAAATGTATAAACAGGACATTCGAGTCGATGTGCTGTGGAGAAAGAGATGAGAGACCTGCTGTGAACAATGATTGTCGTAAATACCTCTCTTATTTAGTTATTTGATAAATACGCTGTTTTAATTTAGTTTTACGCGGGAATTGAATCAATAAAATACTTGTAATAAGAAATAAAAATTAAATAATTGCGAATGCATTAAAAAGTACAATATGTATTATATAGCTATTGTCATACCTACAAATTAAGAAAAAGATCACTTTTCTTTCATTAACCGAAAAATATATATTTCCAATTATCGAAATCAATTGTAATTTAGTGAGTAATTCTGATAAAGTATGCGTTTATCTTCGTAGATTTGGAATTTTTCGTTAGAATACAGCTAGCGTACGCTTTTCATTTATGGCGATCGAAACGACTGAATAGTAATATACCGAATATAAACCGTGCAAAAACCAATCGTTCATGAACTTTTAATTAAGATTATTTTTTTATACGTGTGTACGAAATTTTTACTTTGCTTTATTCCATATCATTTAACATATCGAAGAATTATTTGCTTTCTATAAATAACTTCAGATTCATTTCTCCGAATGTCCAATTTATGCATATGAAATGATACATTCACTTTATAAAGTAAGGTATATTTAACAAATGTACTTAATTCATTATCTTACTGTTTCTTTATTATATTTAAAAAAATTTGAGTTTTCAATACTAAAATAATTTGAATATTTTATTCAAAGTGTATTATTAAATATAATTGCATTGTTTTGAAGGTAACTTTGTTCGTGGGTGGTCCCTTAAAAGTAGTGATTTATAAACAGCAAGTGCATTCGCAGACATATCTCAAATCATTATGATTGAATGTAATTTACATTATCAAAATTAGAATTCATCACTGCATAATTGTATGAAAACGAAATTCTTTCTCTAAGGAAGCATTCAATAAAGAGGGGAGGACTTAGTGAGTTCGCAGTAAAGACGGTCGTACTTTAATAATCTATTATAGTGTTATTAAAATTATATTGTTAGATTTAACTATAAAGTAGTAATTTAACAAGTATATTAAGATTTTTTGTTAATTATTATTTTTTAATATTATTAAAGATAAATAGAAATAGAAAGTTAGTTGACTTTTATGTAAAAACAGGCACCCATAATTATGCATAAATATGCAGCCATTGTTTATGGGCACTAGATAATTACAAGTAATATAAAAGCAGTAGCAATTTTTCTTGAGAAAAATAGGCGGAGGAAAACCCAGAAAAATGTAAAGACAAAAATTATCACTTTTGAATTCGCTGCACTTTTTTTTTGCAAAATATGTTGCTTTACAAAACACGTAAATTCTTTTGGTAAACGGTAAAAATTTTTTTTCGAAAAATATCAACGTATTTCAGTTTGCTAAAATAATTATTCTTTGCTCGAGTTCTCCTCCCCAATTGTTAAAAATAAAAAAAAATACGTAAAAAACACGTTTCTACTAAAATATTTAAGCACACTTTATTGGATATAATTCAACACAATATATAGTGCGAAATTGGTTCCGCATCGCAAAGCGATAACTGCTCACTTAATCTTCCTCACCTAACATTACAATTAATACCCATTTACTTCGTCCGAAGCGAGCCGTCTTCCAAAGAAACACAAAGAAAAGTCACGCGCAAACAGTCCGCCAGATCGCTGATCCGTCTCGCGCGGAGAAAAAAAAAGGATCACCAGGCGATAATCAACGCAAACATGTCCGCATCCCACATCTATCTTTTATCGAACTATAAATTAAAAAAAAAAGGCGAGCGAGCGCGCGTCGATAATTCATTATTTTTCTGGAGAAGAAACGCCGCGCGAGGACGCTTTTATTATCTTGCAAATCGATCGGCGGAGAGCCGCGGCTCTTTATATACGCGACGCGGCGACAAAAAGGGAATTCGCCGTTAGTCGTTTGGACCAAGGTGGCAGAGCGGTTGCAGTGCAGCTTTTTTGCGGGGAAAAGCTGGAGCACTGCCGCCTGCATGCGATCGGATCGAGAGTGACGGATGTGTGCGGCGCGAGGTGCGCGGATTGGATCTGGCTCTGTGTCAGTGTCGAGGATATTGCTTTTGTCGAGCGAGCTGCGTTAATGAGGCGTTAATATCTCATTTCGGTAATTGCATCTGTTTTTTTTTGTACACGCTTGGTATTGGTTTTCATTTCCGTTAGGTTGAGTCATTTTCGGAACTTTTACAGTTTGTATTACATTTTACATTATAAGAACATATTTTCTCCATTTTGTCTTTTCCTTTAACGATGAGTAACTCTATTTGCAGAACGTTTGTGTGAAGGAAAGAATGTTAAGTGATAGCACTTTTTTTTGTAAATTACTTTAGTAAATTTCTGAGAAAGCAAAGTCGTTACAAATATAATTTTACGTAGTCAAATAATGAGTTTGGGAAATATATATCCCTTAAATTTTCACTAAAGCAAGTTAATATTGAAAAAAGTCTTTCTAAATATAAATTACCTTTTATGATTCGTTACATTTCTCACTGTATCTGGTAAAGGAATTCGTTTTTGCATGATGACTTCAAGAGTGCGTTTTTTCGTAGTTTCAATCACGAATCCAGAGCATAAAAACATTTATGATTTTAAAAAATATAATTTGTCATAAAATTCATGTGAAAATTTTAATTATTCATTTTTTAAATAAGGATCGTCGTAAAATTTAATTAAAAATGTTTTCAAATTTATTCTAATCATCTTTTTATAAATTTCTAATAAAAAAAATTTTATTTCAATTTTCACTTACTACTCGTGAAAAATGTGTTTCATTAACATAATTTATGATTTCAAATTGCAACTAATATCAATATTTAATAAGAGTTCATTATAAATTACTAATGACATTGAAAAATATTCCATTTTTTTTTAACGAATGTTAGGTTACATTTCGAAAACGTCGCAGTTGCATACTGGTGTCACGTGTTCGTAATTTATAAAACTACCATAGATCCTCAAAAAATTGACAGCTCTAAGTATCGCCTTTGTTCTTTGAATCTCCTATAGTTTATTTCCCTGTTTTATGAAATTCGACATTTCTGGAATTACTATATGCAGATTCTCAAAAAATTGATAGTTCTAAGCATCACTTTTGTTCTTTGAATCGGTTATAGCTTATTTCCCTGTTTCATTAAACTCGAAATTCTAAAAATATTTCTTACACCTATTTTACCTATTTGCTTTTAAATGAAAACAAAACAATAAATAGCATCAGACCCAACCCAACGCGCGGACACGACAAACCTCCAAAAAACCGTACCCATTTAGCTAACGAGCAAATTCATTGCCAGCGGCGAGACAAAAAAAAATCACTAAAACCGCAAACCAATCCTCGCCAAACCCCGGCACGGCTCTCTCATACCAGAACCGATCCGCGAAACAAAACAAAAAGCGTCGATTCGCGGGAATCACAAAAAGGGGATTCATCGACTCCTGCGGTTTGTCGCGAAGGACTCTCTCGCGCGAGCGCGACTCGGCCGCTCGGCGCGCGCTTTATGCATATCGGCGTCGCGAGCACGTGACTTGCGCAAGAATGAGCAAGCAGGACGCGCGTAGGCGCGCCTCGATCTTCCTGGTTCGAGGAACAGAACGCGGCAGAGCGATGTGGTGTCTTTCGGCGGGAAGGAAAACCTTCCTGATTCATTCGCGCGAAAGCTCGACGAGCGTCACCGGAGCGGGAGAGCATAATTGACTTCCTCTTATCCGGCGCTCCGCCGATTGATCGATCATAACACTGGATTATTGGATTTATAAAGCGGCGCGAGATAGGCGTTGCGTCAGTGGTTTCCCGTTTTTTTGCGAGTCGTGAGTCGATGGATCGGATCGAGAGGAACTGAGATCGAGTTTTCGGATGTTTATACCGGCTGATTTTAAAGCTGTGTAGTGGATTCTAGCGTTGCTATAAAACTGGCGGTGTCGCGTTAATCGGTAATTAATGGAGACTATTACGTTTCATTTGCAAACTGGTGCAGGCGAAAAATTGAAAACACTGATTCAGAAGATTAGTGCATACATACATGCTCAATGTGGAGCAAAAAAGTATTAATGAAAGCAGTTTTTAATTGGCTAATTTATCATTTCGATTAAGAGTCTGCGTAGTTTTAGATATAAACACAGTTGCAATGTTTCTTTCGTCATTTGAATGCGCTTCAATTCAAAGATGATTTGCAACCATTCCAATTTATCAATTTTGTTCGCACGAATATTAACTAAAAAATTTCCTTAAAAGCTTTAAAAAAAAAATAACGTTAAGTTATTCGGTGATCTAAATTCCAAGAAAATCCCACCAAAGAAGCTGCGTATGACTTGAGTAATAGCAAACATTATAGAGATTCCATAAAATTAGATCATACAGGCCAATTTTTTCGTCGTACAATACAAGTTCATGACTCCTTCGCATTCTTGAAATATTTTTGATGATTAATTCAACAAAATTGACATTACTTCAATTCAAATTTAAGTATACAAAATATTGGGCAAACAGTCATAAATACTTTTTCGTCTCATCAGTGACTAACCGTTTATTTTACTTAAAGAAATAAAAAATTCCAGTTTTCAAAATGCTCTTGATGAGTTCGATTTCATTAATAAAGTTAAAATACGAAAACATTCCACACTTTCACTGAACAATTATTTAATTATTTTTTATTATCTATATTACAATAGATAATAAAGTTTTAATTTGACCATTTATCAAATTTCTACACTACATGCAAAACAAACACAAGTAATTCTCTCCAGCAAAAACAGTTACAAAGGTTACACTTGTTACACTTCAGACAATCTCTCCATTTTATCAGCTCGAACATGGTAACTATCTAAATCGTCAATATATCTTCGGCAATTAGTGCGTTAAACGTACGAGTGCGAATTGAAGCCACGTGTGTCCGCAGGCCTGAAATTCCGGCCGCGAGTTTCTTGTTTCTTCACCAAAAGCGTGTCGAATCCGTCATTACGCGACGTGTCGCACTCAAGGCTGAGTTTCGAAAAAATTTGGAGCCTCCTCCGCTCGGCGTTTGGCTATTTTATTCGTGAGCAATTGCACGCCGAGGCGAGCTTTTTTCAGCTATTACGTTGCCCCGATGCTGTCATGGAATTCGATAATATAAGACCCGGAAAATGACGATTTGTAGAAGTGTCAAAGTATTTTTCTGCCGTGTTGTTCCGAGGTTTGTTGAATCATTGTATTTTGATTTTTTTCAAGGTAGAATAGGCAATTGCTCCGATGCATACTTCATGGTTTGGGATTATAGGAATACGACGTTTCCGTTACTTTCGTATAAGTTACTCATATAAACAAAAAATTATTATGTTTTAAAAATAACGGTAGTAATAAGATTGCACTAACAAAAATACTTAATACACTTTTGCAAGGACGTAGACGTTGTAGCTTTGAGAGGCAATTAGTTTTTTAAGTGAAACTTTTAGTGCTAATTAGTTATTTTTGTATTAAACGCGATGTAGCTTGGATTTCTTATCTTTGAAAACTGTAAAAAGTTATTAAAAATGAAGTACAAAGAAAATTATTTAATAATCTTACAGCAGTCAACAAAGTATAACTAAAGATAAAAGAGTATAAGTTCAAAATGGAAACGCATTAGTTTTAATTAGTTATTTTTATTTAGTCACCCAATTCTGATAATAAAATGTAGTTGAAATAGAAAATGGTTATTAAAAACAAAGTGTATTTATCTTTTTTGTTCAAACAAATATTACAATGTTGCATTCATTCTATAATCTGGAGTGAAATTGTGTCAACACGGATAAAATTATAATTCCTCAGAATCTATGCCTTGAGCCTTTTAACAACTTTGAAGAAAAAGTACTGGAAAATCCATAATGGAGTGTTTTATTTAACGACAAATATTTGGATAATACAAGGCTTTTAATTATCTTCTTTCTTTTTAATCTTTAATCTTATTTGCTGCAACAAACAAAATTCACAATTCAAATTACGTATGCTTAAAAAAAAACGAAAATTAATATTTTGCAGAAATTACAAAAATAAAATTTCCATTTGGGTTTTTGACCTTTTTTTCAATTTCAAGGAAATAAAACAAACCAAATGGTTTTATTCGGTAATGAATGTAAATAGGTCGTTATCATTTATATTCAACGTGTTTGAAATTATTCACGCAGCGGTAATTATTCATTATTATATAAAAAGACGCAAGAAACATTTTCATTTACTTTAAAAAGTGTGTGCAAAACTGTTATTCTTAAAAATACGTTCACATCATTTCAAGAGTCATATATAAAATTCATCACATTTTAATAACAAACAATATATTTAAACGCGAGATAAAAAGGTACGTTCTGAAATTTTGAACTTTCTGTTCAAGTAAATTGGCGCGTTAACAATAAAAGCGGAGTTTCCACATTTAAGTCAGCATACGCCGAAGAAAAATTTTATGGAAGAATCTTAGAATATCATAGATTTGTTACGTCATAAGTGCTACTGCGGAATTCGTTCTGGAATTTCATTCATTTTTGAATTGATGCTATTTCACTATAACGATGACAATGATGAAAAAGCTTGAAATCGTTGCACATGTCTCGAATCTTTACTCTATTTAAATTTTTTAAACGAAGTGTTAAAGCGTGTCTTGACTAATCAACTCTAAATTAAAATTTAATTAACGCAGTTCTTTGAATATTAAAATCGCCTTTAACTACTACGTTCAGAAAACAGAGCCTATATTTTTTCTTAAAATCGATAATTTTCATTAAACACTAACCAAAGAGTACTGATAAGTATTAAACCTCCACCCCTTTTTTACATTAAAAATCCTTTACATAACGATGCACATTTGTCAAACGCATCACCAAATCCCACGAAGCACTGTCAACGGTTACTCCTCCCTCTCCGCTCCGTCGTAAAAGCCGAGTTTCTCTTAAAAACCGAGCGCGCCGTAAAGATTCAGGGCCATCCTTGAAGTAGAAGCAAAACCAAAAAAACCAGCGCCACCTCAAACCCTCCTCACTCTGCTTCCAGATCTCTTCCTCGGCGTCTCGGCAGGACTGCTCCTCGTCGGCTCCGGAGTCTCGCTCGCTCTTGATAAGGGAAACGCCGCGGTGGAGGGATAAAAGCTTGCGGCTCGGTGTTAAAAACCCTATCAGCCGGCGGCGGCTCACATACTCACAGGCCCCCCCCGGCCAGGCGAGCGCTCGCGCCAGCAAGTGTAATTCAGTTGCGCTCCGAGCGACAGTCGGAGAAGACTTACCCGCGATTCGACTCGCCGCTCTGCTCGGACAGCCCCGACAGAATGATCTCGTGACGAAGGGCCCCCGTATCTCCTCTCCAGGAGTGACGCCTTTTTTTTTTCTTCACACTACCTGTTATCGTCAACTTTGATATCCTTTCGACGGTGCCGTGAATCGAGAGAAGAGCTTGCCAGTGGAGAATGTCGAAGAAGCAATGGCTCGCTCTGCTGATGCTGTTTCTTACCTACCTCCTGTTCGGAGCGTCGATCTTCTACCTCATTGAGAACCCTCTCGAGTTGGAGAAGGTCAGGATCGCCAAGCAGGAGCGCATCGAGATCAACGGTGAGTTCCATTTTATTTTATATGCGTCGAAGCGTGATAATTGAGATCTAGGCTCGTGTTTACGTTCGTTCGGCCGCGTGCGTATTTAGTGACTCGAATGCACGGAGTAGAGTCTTCCGTGCTTTCGATGGATGTGTGCTTTGAGAGTGGAATTTTTCGTGGGGAATTGGGTTTTGTCGGTTGCCCGATCAAGTTGAAATAGATGCTGAATGTAAAATGAAGTGTTTGTAAAGGCGGTCTTTGGAATTGGGTGATTGAATTACCGGCGATTTATAATAAGGATAGTCGCTGAATTGATTGAATTTTATTAAATATCGTTGAATATATACGATATAGAAATAAATAACTTGTTTAGCAGATGACTTTCTGTAATGTACGAGGAATAACCTACAAATTTTACGAAACGCGTAAGAAACATTTTGCAACGACTGCAATTGCGCTGAAAGATTAATTTGTATTGATATATATACAATTTATTATTTCGTGAATAACCTCGAAAGAAACGGTCGGAATATATTTTGTGAAAAACCGGCGATAACGGAAACTTTATAAATGATAAACAGTCGTACGATGTTCAATTAATACTTTATTAGTAAAATGAAATTGTTGCAACACTGTCGTGTAAAATAATAAAGAAAATATTTGATCATTAAATGATCTGTAATACTAATTGTACATGACAGTTTGTTAAACAAGGTATCTTAATTTTGTTTCAGTATTTCCTAATATGCCTAAAATTATATAAAATTATGCTTATTTCATTAGAAGTAGTAAATCAAAGGTTGACGTAATTTTTGTGGACCCGCCAATATCATAATACCAAAGATTAATTCTTATCGCGACTCGAAGAATGACATACACAAGACACCGGGATTAACAAAACGATTATCTGATTATTCCCCCCATGAATAAAAACATTCGTCTGGCTACTCTTTTCATTTACGCTACCAGTTACCCGCTTTAAATTACAAAGATTCCCTTTACAAATGACATTCCTAAAATTCTTCTCACCGCGTTTCGTTCGTCCGAAGATCATTTTCGTCAAAGTCGGCCGCCGATCGAACTTCGAACCCGACGGCGAAAATAAAAAATTCTCGAAGCGTCGCTCTCGGAATTCGCTTCGATTCGCGCGTACAGTAGGCATCCCATCCGTCAACTTACGCGACCGCGAAAAGTTCACGAACGCGTCGTTTTAATAATTGCCGGAGTCGCCGCCGCCGCGGGCAATTAACTCGCCCATTCACGATCGCGCATCGTATAACCCCCTTGCCAGACGATCATCGAGACGCGCGCGCATCGTCCGAATCAATTATTTCATTAGCCGCGAGTATTCGCAGACCGCTCTTTTATCGCCTTCCTTTCTTCGCCGGCAGATAAGCGGTAGCGGCCAGTTGGGAAGGGAGGGGGGAGGGCAGCAGTCGGCGATCGGTATCGGCAATTGTTGTTCTGCGCAATTTCGCCTCTCTTTTCTCGCGCCTTCGATCGGCGTTATCGCTTTTCCCCGGCGGGGTTTGGTCGTTTCCATCGAGGCTTGGCAGAGGATAGCAGAGGTTTAGATTTACGGGGGGTTACGTACGATTAGGAATATCAATGAGGCGATGTGTTAATGAAGATAGCGAGCTGCGTTTCGTATTTTAATTGTGTCGACGGCGAGGAGAGAGGAGTAGCCGCGGTGTTGATTTATTGCGAGTTCTTGATTTTCGATCTTTTACTGCTGTTGAAAGGCTTGGGGTTTCATTACCTCTGGGAGTACAGTGATTTGAGGATTATGGCTTCTGAGAAATATGTACGATTTGAGCAATGTAGCTTCGGTTGCGGGCAGAACAAAAAGGTTTCGGTATACGTATTTGTTTCGACAATCGTGCGTTGACTCAAAGTCTCGAAAATAATACCTATAGTCACGAATCTTATTACTAATAATTTTTTTTGAAGTTTCGAAGTAACCGATTGATTGTATCGAAACGGCACTCGAATAAAGTGCTTACAGAAGCATTAAATTAAAAAATTCAGACACTGTAAAAGATCGTACTTGTTTATTTTATATTTTTACGTCAAAATAACTTTATCAATTACCGAATACGATTTTTTTTAAATCACATACCTCATGGATTTTTAATAAGTTACGTATCCGGGGAATCACGTGTACAATAACTGTAAAACTGATAAGTGACACTAATATTCAAACGGAAGCTACAACATATGTCGCGCGCAGAAAGTTTCTCACATTTTAAGCATTTTATAATCAATACATGTTAAAAAATAATAGTTAAAAATTACTTACACGAATTAAAAAAATTCACCCTCGAATCACTTTATTTTTCACAAATTCCGAATTTTCAGAACCAAGTCACAACTATATTCGTAACGATATGACGGCGTGACTAAAAAGCTAGAAGAATCATGTCTAATACAAAGACTCCTCGTTGCCGGCTCATATTTAATTAATGAGCGGCGCATCTTCGGCTCTCGGTATGCGAGTCGTGAAAAAGGCCACGCGTGTATTGTACTTATCGCGCTTCGACTTTGGCAGACGTACACAGACGCCTGTATCGCGCTGACTTCGAGTATATCGCATATATTGCTTCGAATCTTTTCGAATTCGGCGTCGAGTGCAGCGCGACGTCCGCGCTATTTGTTGGGAGTATTTTTTAGCCACGGATGTTGCAGTGCGTTGATCTGCTGTTTTGAGATGAGTGGAAAATTTTGGTTTATTAATACTTTTTGAATAATTATAGTCGGATGGTTCAGATGTAAATAGTAGCTGATTAATGTGTATGTTGATGGTTTAATAGGTATCGTCAGTTACCATTTGCATTATTTAACTTTTTTTCCTCGATTGGTTGACTATCAGCGAGAAAGAAACGTTTCAATTTGTTGACTTTCCTTTGTCGAGTATTTGATAATTTTACATAGTATAATTTTACTTGTTGTCAGCAAACTTAGGTAGTTTCATATTCAAGTTATTCATTTTTCAAGTTTTCTTGAGGTTCAGCTTATAAATTTTTATTTCCACTCTGGTTTCCCTCTTTTTTAAACTTTATACGCCTAAAGCATTAAAAATTTTATTTATAGTTTCAAAAGAACTCTTTATTCCCTAATGCTTGAACTTATTAATAGCAGAACTAACACGTAACGAAGTACGGCTGCAAATCCCTTGCCAAACGAATCAAAACCATTCTACTGTACCAGAGTCGACATGACCCAGTAATTAACAACTCATCTCCCACCCAAAAAAGCAGCCCATCCTCCTTTTTTCGGCATTAGACCGTTTGACCGCGGCATTGAAACGGGCGCTCCCATGCAGGGATCTCTCGACAAAAAGCTCCTCTCCGGCGAGTGACGCAATCGTCAGTCGCTCTTTACGTGCCTCCATTCAGCCGGCGGATCGCCGTTTACTTTTTGTTCGTACTTCCGCGATTTCGGAGCAGATTGCAAGCGACAAAGAGCAGCTTTCTTTCGGCGACGGTTACTTCGCCGACCTTTTTTTCCGGCCCTTTCCGCTCGCGCAAACAACGCGTCGCTTTATTCTACCGTTTTTCGGACGGAGGGACTGAATATTCTTGTGGATGTTTCAAATTAAAGGCTTATTGACCGCCGGTTCGCAGATGTTTTTGGTTTTTTTTGTGAATGGTTGGTTTTTTTTTTAAAGGATTGGACTGATTTAGAAACGCCATTGTAGAACGTCAAGTATTTTGTACGTAATAGTTTTTTGACTGTCTATTATTTAATAGAAGAGAATTGAATCGTTTAGTTTTAGTATAAGAATCTGTATGTATTAAAACTTATTTGAATCACTTACGAAAGATCTGCATCTACTTAAAAGCTAAGTAAATACTGCCAGATATAGTAAGGCAATGGATTAAATTAAGTTTATTAATTTTTTTAATTCAAACGTTTTTTCTAAATCTAAAGATTTTTAAAAGTTGCTTTAAATTATTGCAAATCTATATTCTTGTTTTTAAGCAAAGCGACGAGAATGCTCATTTGTACATTATAATTGCAATTTTAAATTCTTGCATTAATTATAATAATTTATTAATTCTTCGTAATTTATTTATTTATAAACCCAGTGCAGACGACAATTATTGCTATATAAAGAAGTTAAAAATATACGCACTTAACTGTTTATCAATAAGTCGTAGTTACACGCTAAAATAAAAATAAATTTGTTTCATCACGTTCGCGCGCATAATGCGTCTGGCCTAATGAACATCGATGCAATTCTATTTTTGTACCCGCTGATTTTTACTTGCATTTTTCACGAACGCCCGTCGATCGCGATAAATCTCGTGGTGCGCGGGAAATGCTTTCGTTTGAAAAGCAGGTAAAGGAAGGTCTCGCTTCGGAATTGCATATGAGTGGTATTTAAAATTGAGATTTCGAGATTCCGTCTACGGATAAACGAATGGCTTTTTACAAAGTGGAGCTGCGCTTTCGGCAAAGGAATCCCGAGTTAGCCGATGGTATTCTTTTGTATAATTCATTCAACTCTGGGATGGGGCATCTTCAACCCTGATCTCAAAAGCATTTTCGAGGTCTCGTTCTACTGATCTTCACCGCTGCGTATCTTGAAAATTTTTAATCTTTTTACAAAATGAAAAACATTAATTACTCGCGCAGCACATCCTTCGTTTATAAATCCCTCATGCTCTGCGAGGTTGAAAATAATTTTTAAAATCAAGCTTTCTATTAAATAATACGACTTGCCTTTAAATATTTGAAAAACCTTGCATAAATTTATAAAAAAATTTTAAAATAAACAAAAATTCCTCGATTAAACTTCAATGTGGGAATCCCAAAACCAGTCAAAAATTTTCGTCACAAATAAAGCCAATCATATCAGCGTCACAAATACGCAACATTATCGGGCTGCCGCGCGGCAGCTCGCGCAAATCAGAAGCGCATCTTCCTTGAGATTATAGAGCGAGGTTGCCCGCACGTAGCGATCGATTTGGGTCGACGTTAATCTCGATCGCGGACAGATTTCGGAAAGGTGTCATCCCGGTTTATCGCGCCGGTTTGTCGCGCGGTATTATAACTGCGTGCGAACTATCGTCACCGTTGAGCTAATGCCTTGTTGATTCGTTCACGCGCCTGCGTCTTGTGCGCGCGTGCGCGTGCGTGTGCGTGGTTTTGCTTCAATTACATAATTTGTTCCGCGGACTCGTGTTGGTATTATTTCCAATATCAATATATAAAATGGAGCGAGCTCTCTTTCTCTTCTGTAGGCCTTTTGCCTCTTTAGTTGAAATGTTTAATGTGAATGGAGGAGAAGAACGTATTGTAACTTTTTGAGGTATTGTTGTGAAATAGAAGATATTGGGATTTTCAAACGTATCGTTAATGGATTAATTATTAAGATTTTTAGGTTAACGGAAAATCAAATTTATTTGAATATTACACTTATTTCATAATTTGTTGTAACGCGTTAGGAAACTATGAAGATTTAATTATGCACTTGATATTAAAATTAATAAAAATTTTCCAGAAATCAGAATTCAATGACAAAACCGCGCATCTATAAATACTGTAGATCTCTTAAAAAATGTTATTAGATTAGCATAATGGACTACTGACATACTGCAACAATGAAGCCATTAGCTAATAATGTCTGCTGCTATCACAAGTTTATGATAATTTATAATTTTGCATACTTTTTAAAATTGTACTTTGATAGCTAATTAAATTTTCCTTCAAGAATAAACTGATCTAATTAAGCTCGGCGCGAAGTCAAAGTAGCATTGAAGTGATGATCAACAATCTTTCAATTTATCGACATCTCGAAGGTCTTAAAATAAAGCTCGTAAATCTCCACAAAAACGCGCTGTTATACTTACGCGTCAATGATTAGTTCGCTATAGATTTATGTTGCTTACTTATACATTCTTGACTTTAACAATAGCTGCAGAAGCCAAACGGTTATTCATTGTGAGATTCAATAAAAGTTTTACATTGACAGCGAAACTTTGAGTGCCAATTTGTACTGGCCTACTTTTCAGCAAAAAATCTAATTGTTTTATCCAGAATTGAAAATCTAAAAGAATGCTTACGTCACCTAAATAAGATATAATACGAAATCTTAAAATAAACATATAAAAAGTGAGTAAACTCTTCTCATCGAGAGACTCAACTACTGAATTTGCCAAACAGCGTAAAAACATTAAAAAAAAATAATTCCGTCTCACAAGTCAACTTCCGCCTCGCATTTCTATATCTCCCGCGTCGCTTCCTCGCCAACGATCAACATAACAATGACCCTTCTCGCGTCAGAGAAAAATCCCGACTGAAAGTCGAGATCGGGAGTAGCATGGATTGGCAATTCCAGTAAGCCAATCTTCAATTAAACGCCGCCGCATATTGCACTCGTCTGGGCGATGTGTGTACGTGACTCCATGGGTGATTCATCCGCACCTCGGTATAATTTCCTCGTTGTTGGCCCGAAGAGGGCCTCTTCTAATTTCCTCTTTGAGCATTAGGTGCCTCGTACGACTGTGAGAGTCGTCCAATCATACAATTCCAGCGATGCTGGTCTGCTTTGCTTTGGAGGTTTGAGGTGTTTAGGAAGAATAGGGAAAGTTCTGGAGGAAGCTTTGGGCAGAGTAAGATTGGTTTTAGTTTTTTTTTGGTTTGGGAATAATTAATGAATCTTTGTTATGAGAGCGACTACCTTGCAGTTTTTTTAGTTAAGTGTCTTTTAAGCTGGAGATTTTATGTTCTTTTAAGGAATTTTATTACACTTTATAAAGGAAACCAACTATAAATAGGAATCAGTAGATTAGTTAATCAATCTGTATAAGTTTCGCAGAAACACTCAGGGAAATCGCAATTTTGTGTTTATTACAAACTTTTAGTTTGAGCTAATAATCATCGATATACGTTATACAAGTGATTTTTTAATAAACTAATCAAAATTTTATTATAGAAATGAAAAGCTGCGACCGTTTTATTTTGAAAATATCTCTGTTTTGCAGATTGTTTTTTGTAGTACAATAAAATATTCAATGAATAATAATCCACATGTGTTTTTAAGATAAAAAGTATCATTCCATTCATTATAATTTCTATACAAATATTATTATTATATAATAAAAAATATCCAAGAAAAACAATGTTAGGAAAATTTATTAATTAAATACATTTGTAATATTAATGAAAATTTCCGTTGCAAAATATTAAAAATATTATTAGAATTAATATGTAAAAAATGGAATTTTCTATTTTCTTACTAACTATTGCTATCTTAATTTTCCACTATCGTATTCCACATAATATTTGAAATCAAGGATTAAAAGCTTCGTTAATTATAACGTTTTTTATAAAACGCTCTCCCTAATTCTTATGCGCAGCGATCACACGTTCGTTCTCAAAAATATAAACAAGGTGGCCAACAGCTGACCTCAAGCCATCCAGCGCGCGCATAAAACCGGCATAAATTAAATTATGACCATAATCATAAATTCCCACCCGGACTAAAAATCTTCGGCAAGGTTCCCGAAACCGCCAATGACTCAAGCACATCACAAGACACACGCGGTGACTCGCGAAAAACCGGCAACCCGCGGACACGTGAACGCGCGTACACATCGCGACTATTTCGCGCGTATTCTAATAAGCGCGCCGATCAAATGTGTTACAAGGCGAAAATATCCCTGAAAATTAAGCATTGTTGCGAAAATGAAAACTGTAACGTAATCGCGCTTTATGAGCGGCGAGCGGTGCAACGGCCTCGGATTATTGTAAGGAATTATATCCCCGCGCGCTTTTCGGAATGCTAATGACGCTCGGGAGCGAAGTTGGGCGTGATGCGGAGTTAGCTTTCTTAGCTTCTCGAGAAGCGATAAAGTGCTGTTCCGGAGGGAGATTAATCATTATATGGTTTGGGTTTTGTTGGGATACGAGGTGGTGACAGACTGATTTGTAAATATGTTTTTAAGCGATGAGTTTTACGAAGGTTTGCAATGATTGCTTCGTCTTCGTTAGAATAATATTATTTAAACATCTTTTTATTCAGGAAAACGTTCCTTTGTTTTGTTTCATTGTGCGAAAAATATTTTTCCGATTAGTGCGAGAAAAAGCAATAGTTACAAAACGAATTATACTGTCGAAGTGTACATTTATTCGGTCAATATATTGCGCATCATACCATTTTGAATCCGATAATTGTTAGCTCATATGTTATGTCAACAGCACGTGATATACTTCTAGAAATTCATAGACCGATATAATACTTTCTGACAAATTCCACTTTAAAAGTGAGAAATTTTAATTATACAATTGTAATAATAAAAAATTCTGTTAAACAAAATTACTACGCCGTGGAAGTAAGTGACAATAATTTATATTCATTAGCAGTATTTGTTTTACCAAGCAGGTACTTTAACCCTAATCTAATCTTGTTTAAAATTCAATATTCGTACACCATCGAGCACACAATAGATAAAATCTCAAGCAACTACGTGCAGCGCGTAATCCAAATTGTATCACGCTTATACCCAAATCTTTCTGCAGAGACCTCAACTCAAATAAAGTAATGGTCTGAAAATTCCGCGCTTAAATTAAAGTTCTTGCGTTCAAAACCAAGTCGAGCAGCGTGGGAGTCAATCGCGTGATACCAAAGCCAAAATTAAAAACGCCAGCTGCCTAGATTAATTCCCGCCTCGCGCTTTTTGCTTCTCAGTACCCGCCCGCTGTGACATACGCGAGCAATTGAAGCCACTTTCATTTCCTGTCCAATCCGCCGAAAGTCACCTTGCGGCGTAAAAAGCTCGAGAGCGAGATCGCTCCCAAGAAACGGTTATCCACTTTCGGCGGACGTCGCTTTATTTATCGCGCGGCTCTCGCGGCGTCGCGCGCATTTCTCCTTTTCGTCCATCGGGGGGGGACGAGAACTCACCTTTCGCGCTCGCTCTCGATTCGGACGCCCGCAATTGCTCGTACAATGTATGCAGGGCGCAGCGTCGCCGCTGATAAGATAATAACAAGCAATTCCATCGAAGATGCCGCCTGCCGTCGGTATTATCGTCTAAAATTAGTTCCGAAGACGACGGACACAGTTGCTGGCTAAGTACATGGATTCGACAGGATGTAGGGTAAATCGGGTGTTTCAAGTGCGGGTTAGATTGGTGTGAAGTACTTGCGTTGGTTTATTTATAGAATAGTTAGGGTTGTTGCTCGTGATTCTTTTGACGGTTATAGATATTTTGTGATTTTTAGCATTATTTTCTTTCATTGATACGATTTTAAAATGTATTACCTACTATAAAGTGTCGAGAAATTTTGTCTCTGATTGATGTAGTGTAACAAAAGCGTGATTTGAATAGTGTTAACGCTTGAAAATAAACGTTCATTGAGTCACAACAGCGATTATCACTTTAGGTTATTTAGAGCGCATATATATTGGCACAAGTCTAATTTCTTAATGTATTTTGAGCATCCTGTACACGTACAAGTGTCAGATTGTAATAATTAAGGCTCTATCCAGGGTAATGTTAGTAGTTTAAAAAATAGAGTCAACTATTAAGAACAGTATTTCTCGGTACGATTTTATTAAAATCAATCAGATTCCGAAGAAAATAATGTTTCTTTATTACTTTCGACAGCAGTCAAAATTTTTCAAGCAGTAAAAAGGAAGACAGTTTTCGGTTGTTTGCTGCTACAACGAAGCGCGTTTGGATCGAATATTATTATATAGAATATTTAAAAAATTTTGCCTATTCAAATTCAAGTTTTGTCTAAGTCACGGTTCTAAAAACGAATTCAATTATCCATACTTAACGTTGCATTTTGATTTTGGTTAAATTATAATAAAAACCGATTATTTTAAACTCCAATTTATATTAACAAATTGCACAAATAACGATTTATAATCTGAAATTTTGATGATATCTTATTGGTTCAGATTCGATCTTAATATTCTCTTATGATACGGAAATGTAATGTAAGGATTAATTCACAAAAGAATTATTTTATACTTTGTAGACAAAAATACCCCGAGTGCACATTTTTATCAGCTGTTATCGCATCTTCGAAATTTCGAAATGACTAATGCGCAAACAATCCCAAATTGGTAAGCTTATGTCACAACTATATTGGGATCGATCACTGGCTGCAAGACCCGATCGATTTTTTTCAAGAGACTGATTACGATTATTCACGTGACATCATCGTTTCGATAAACTTTATCTGGAGCTGAATCTAACGCTCCACACGGCTTGCAAGGTTTTTTTAGCAGTTTTCTGAACAAATGGAATTTCCGTCTATGTGCTTTTGGGGAAAAGCAGAACAGACTGTTTTGTTGAAGTTAATCAATTGCCTTTTATAAATAACTTCTTTGTGATAAGGAGAAAACGTTATTTTTTTGTTGTATAGACGTAGATTTGTGTTCTCAAGTAAAATTTCGTGAAGAGGAATTCCTAATTATTTGTTGATCAAAGGAAATTCTGGAATTCATTTGAGGTGAACGAATTATAAAGAATTTTGAAACGTATTTGTTTTGACGCATTATGGAAATATCAAGAATTGACGCCCAAACTGTCTTCGGCAAACGAAATGTTTTTATTTAAATGGTTTTGCATGAAAAATTTTCCAAACGAAAGTATTTTTGAATAATTAGTTTAGTCGTTTTAAAAGCGATGTATTACAGGAAAGTTAACTTTAATAAATAGGTGAGAATCGCATTTAATTCCGTTTTTGTTAAGGAAACTCTCATATTAATTCGTTAAGGAAAAAATGAATAAATAAAGTTTTACGTTTTACTAAAATGAGAACTATTTTTAATCCGTAATCAAATTATTTCTTTATTATGCAAATGGCAACCTATTTTCAAAAATTTACATCACGATTGTGTAAGAACAAAATAAATCTAGTGTATATACTGCATGCGCAATGAATTTTATACCTCCGCAAATTAAAAAATTTAAACTCGGCAAGCAAAATAAAAACTTGCAATATAGTAATTAACAATCTCTGTAAATCCAAAGCAGAAAAAGCTGCAGATCGAAGCCGAAAGCGTGCTACAAGTCTCGATCAGGAAATTTCGCAAAAAGCCGAGCCGACCATCCTGGCACGTGATTTTGCGCGAGGTCGACTCACGTGCTCTTTTTTCGCGATTAAAATGCGATGTTTCGCATTATTACAAGCGCAACAGCTGTCGCGATCGGCGCGAGCGGGTAAACGAGTTTGAGCTCTTATGGTAATGAGGCTCGTGACTTCCCCTATACGTCGATGTAGTATAACGCTTTCGATTTGTTTGGATCGTTTCGATTGGCGGCCCGTGTTTTTCTTGGACGATTCTTCAGAATTCTTGTGAATATTGGTTTTGGGTTGCGAGAATGCCGTTTGTTTGTTAAATTAAAGGTCTGCAAATAAAATTTGAATTCCAATCGGTTATTCAATTGACGAACTGGAAGTTTCCTGGAGTTTTCCTTTATTTAGACTTTTTGGTAAAAAAGAAAAAAAAATTGTTGTCGTTTATATACGCATCACTTTTGTTGCACTTGTAATTAAATTTAAGAATTGACTACACAAAATATCACACAAGCAAAACTCGTTTTCTACTCCTAAAAAGTGACCTCATCGACACCTGCCCTATATAATTTAACGAGCAAAACTTACGGCACTCCATTAAATTCGCCTTTCTTTGCAGCTCTCTTGAACGAACACTACATGCCGGTTGGAGGTCACGATCAACACGAAATTTTAGTGAAACTCACGAGATATTGCGGCAAATCGGTTCACAATTATACCGAAGGTGACGTCGATCCATTAAAATGGGACTTTTACAACAGTTTCTACTTCGCCTACACGGTCGTCAGTACGATAGGTAAGCATCGTGTATTTAAATTTAATTACGATCTTTAAAAGCAAGCGAACGGGAGAGATTCGCGGGAATTCCAACTTTCGAGTTGCCTCGGGAAGAAAGAAGATTAAAAAATGGTGTTTAGGTCAAAATTTAGATGCAACGTTAGCACTTGCATCAATATTATTGGTGTTAAAAGCAATTTAAATAAGTACATCAATTATTCAATATTGTAATTTTGTATTTTGCTACTTTTACATAATCTTTGTCCTAAATTTCGCTCTAAGTACATTGTTTTCTTCAGATTGCTACTGTTAAAAAGAAAATATCTTATCGTCTACATAGCACAATCGTTTAAGTGGATCATAGATCGTCAGTTTGACAATAGAAAAAGTGGATAAAGGAGGATTAAGCTCATTCTTGAGACAACTTTCTAGAATTTACAAAAATTATGATTAGATAATAATCTATAACTTAATAAATATACTTTCTTTAAAGATTGCAATATTATCTGGAAAAACAAAGTTTTTCATGCACTGATTTCAGAATAATTTAAAAATTAAAGCTTTCTCCTAGCTGTATATAATACATAAAATTATCCAGATACTGTTCACACGTCTAGAAAACCATAATTTTACCTTGCACAAATTCTCTTACATTAATTGCTGCGTAAACTCCAACTTTCATAGTATGCTTTGCTACTAAATTACATATAATTAAATCATTAGCGTAATTTGTAAATGATGAGTTTAAACTATATGATTTACTTTTTGTTTACACCAGAAAACTATTAAAATTTTTCACTTTAGATGCAATCGTCGTTCTTTGGCATATAGTAAAACATCCGTATGAAAATAACGCAAGCCAATACAAAATAACCGCAAGTAAACAACAAATAAGTTAATCATTCCTTCCCTTCTTCTCAGGGTACGGCAATCTCGCCCCGACAAACATGCTGGGTCGCGTGCTGATGATCTTCTACGCGCTCATCGGCATCCCCATGAACGGTATCCTCCTCGCTCAACTCGGCGAGTTCTTCGGCCAGGTGTTCGTCACCGCGGTCCGCAGATACAAGACCTACAAGCAGAACCAGAACGACTACTCGAAGAAGTCGCTCACCTCGCTGGAGAAGCGTCGCGCCGGACTCGCCATGCAGATATTCATGTACCTGCTGCC
Source organism: Ormyrus nitidulus (assembly GCA_900474335.1). Taxonomy (NCBI): domain Eukaryota; kingdom Metazoa; phylum Arthropoda; class Insecta; order Hymenoptera; family Ormyridae; genus Ormyrus; species Ormyrus nitidulus. The sequence continues at coordinate 20,740 of UCOL01000190.1, read as the reverse complement.
CGGCTTCATCATGTTCATCTTCTTTCCCGCCTTCCTCTTCTCGCACTACGAGGGCTGGACCTACGACGAGGCTGTGTACTACGCGTTCGTCACCCTGACGACTATAGGCTTCGGAGATTATGTTGCAGGTGGGTTGAGAAAGAAGGAGTTTCGGAGCTTCGGGAGTGGTTGGATTTGGGTGAAGGGTATTTTGTGGAAGAAGTGTAAAATCGTTTGGATTAAGTATAAGTATTACAATCATTTCAGTGATTCTAAGAATATAAAATCAAAATGCATAATCTGACGAAATTAGTATTTAAATATTTGTTTAACATTGTACTTTTAAACGGATCGTACCGTGTCTGATTAAAGAGTATACAGAAGAATCTACATAAGGCATTGACTGTCTTTTTCCGGGCAAACTTGATCGCATTTAATTTTTTAATACTATACATTTGTCATTCAAAAGTCAATTTCATGCTCGTCCGATTTCTGAAGGTAAATAAGACCAAACTGTTTAAAAAATTGGATAGTTTCTTAAGGTGCTAAAAATAAGCTTAATAAGTCATTGAAATACACCTGGAATAAGTCTGCAATAATGACTCGACAGGCACGTGTTAAGTAATGAATTTGCATTATAAAAAATTAATTTGGTATTTACAGTAGCTTATAAACATAAATACCTTTCAAACATTGTCGATTCGAGGAAAATTCTATTTTAGCTACTTTTTAATGCGAACAAAGTAGCTATAAAACTTTTTTCAACTTGACAAACTGTTAGTAACTAACAATAAACTTAAAAATACTAACTCCCTACACACAAACTGTTCATCAACGCACAGTTTTTTTCAATTAAAGCCAATATTCAAAAAGCGCATTCACACAGTCTTATTAACAAAACATCATCTTGCGTCAAGAAAAAAAGGCGTCAATGAAAAAAAAAGAAAAAAAAAACAAAGAAACACGCAGTAGCCATCACAAAAGAAATTTGCAACAACCGCGTAATTCCCACTTGCGCGCTTATTTGTCAATATCTAGTCCATGCTCTCATACACACGCATTTCCCCGCACACTCAAAGGGTGTCATGCCAATTAATAATGAATCTGATCTGTTCGTTCATGCTCGCGCCAGGAGAGGCAGATTGTCTAAAGTAAGTAAGGTCGAAGATCATTCACTCCGCGGCGAGCGTTCGGCGAGTTAAAGCGATGCGCTCGATCGCGCCTGTGTGAGTATATATATCTCTGCGCGCCGCCGAGTGTGGTGTGCGTGTCACGCGCTTTATGAAATTGGGTTCATTTTTCTTTTGAATTGCTTGATTAGCCGAGCCGAGCCATGAGGCATGAATTTTCAGCTGGCTTTATTATTTGCTCTCGTTGTCGTCTGCATGATTTTTCACCGGGTTGCTTTAGCTGCCGTTTTTAGCAGAAGTAAGTTTTAGGATTTGATTGTGCATCGAATTGGGCATTTTTAGATTAATTATGTAAGATATAGATTATCAGAAATACATTGTTTAATTTACTTTAGATAGTTTTGCTCATTTTATTTTATAGCATGATTAAACTTTCGATTCAAGTAAATCTATTTTTAATTTGTACTTAATCAACTCACGTTTTTGATCTATACGTTGTAATTTGAATTATTTACTAGCCCGATCGAATCTATTCAAATCATCTGACGATTGAATCTTTGCACAACAGGTCAGGACAACACAAAAGGCAGCGGAGTATGGTTCGGTCTCTACAAGACGTTCCTGATCTGCTGGATCTCGTTCGGCTTGGGCTACCTGGTCATGATAATGACCTTCATCGGACGCGGCTTGACGAGCAAGAAGATCGCCAGGCTCGAGCACAAGCTCGCGCTCAAGCTCAAGCACACGCAGAGTAAGATCTGGAACGAGTTCAACGAGGACGTTAATTACTTGAGGCGGGTATTCAATGAGCTTCAACTTTCCAAAGTCAAGGTACTTAGTGACTAGGAATTCTTATATATTTATTTCATTATGGTTATTCTGAATTCTACTTTGGAGCTCTAGCTTCTTTCTCGACGATATGCTAGCTGTTCGATGAAAATGTGTGACGGTATTTAATAATCGTCTTTTTTAGCGGGTCTACGTGGATGAGTACGACTACGACACACCGCCACCTCAGTTCCCGCGCAGTAACAGTTTCCCGGACCTTCGAGAGCTCGTTTACGGCGGCCTGGAGCCACCCACACCACCGCATCCACGACGTCGCGCCAACAGCGAAGTTGTTCCGATGGTACGCCTCGACTATTTAAACGAATTTATAAATTTTTAAAATATATTATAAAAATATATTATCCATCTATTTCAGGAGGCGCAGGTAGCGCGAGTAGTTTCGGAGACGGACTTGCAGCGCATCGACAAGCACGCGACGTTCGCGACTCATGCGATGGTACAACCTGCCGAGCTTCTCGCTCGTCTCGTCAATATTCTTGGTTACATACCACCGTCGCCCGACGACGACGACATGACCCCCGAGGCCGACAAGTGCGTCGGAGCTCCTGGTGCTGGAGGTGGTGTTCAAGGATTCAGCGAAAAGGAAATACTTGCCAGCGAAGGACACCCTTGGAATGCTGTAAGTAACTTTACGAGCATTTGGCGCTCATCTGTTCTATATTAAACTTCATAATATTTAGTAAAAATGCCAGATTTATTACAATGATATTCAATAAAAGAATAATTGTTGATAAAAAAAAAATCTATTAGCTTTCATTAGCAGAGCTAAAAACTGCAGTAAAGATGTAATAAAGGTTCTTTAAGTAGAGCACGGCTGTGTCTAGTCAGACGTAGTTTATAGAATGTACTTAAACACGAAATAATTACTTTATGAATTCATAAATTGATTTCCTTAGGGAAATCAGTGCAGAGAAGGTTACTTAATCTTTTATACAAACTATACTTATTTTTCGCATCTTGAATTCGTATCAAATTTTTGGCTGAATCGCAAAATTCAAACCACCCAATCTTTTTCCACAGAGACCGAAGTGGGAACTGGGCGGCGACACTCCCAAGCCTTTCAGGTCGCGGGCAACGAGCGAGGTGCGGCTGGACCGACCCGAGCTCTTCGTGCAGCCGGACGCGAGCGAATGGACCTGGTCCGGTCCCTCCGCCTCCTCGAAGATCCAGGAAATAATGAAGGCGCGCAAAAGCGCACCACCGGAAGCCAAAGAGGCCGCCACGAAGTCGCGCTTCTTGTCCCTGGGTATCGGTCTGCCCAAGTCCGTGCACAAGTCCATCCTGCCCAGGTGGGTGAGGCAGTGGAACGGCAAGAAACCACCCGTCGAGCACTCGATGTCCGTCACCGATGTGGAGAGTAGGACTGTTGAAGATAGGGAGTTTGCTTCCCAGCCGCAAACACCCGGTGGTGAGTATTCATTTTAGCGAATTAAATATCTAACGCAAATATTTTTACGATTAACAAAAATTGACTATTCTGTTTTACTTTGAAACGTTTACGAGGACCTCGATTTCATATATAAATGATATTTGGTAGCAATCAACTTTTCATCCATTTAAAAGCCGACAATCACTAAATAAACCCTTTTACAGGTCGCCACACAGTGCTGGGCGGCACCGAGCGTCGCAACTCCTACTCGCGGCCTTACTACACGCACACCGGCGGCGATCTCGCCGGCAGCAATCTGCTCGAGGAGACTTCGTTGGCGGACTTCCTGCGCGCGCTGACGGCCCTGCACACCCGGGTCGGCGCGGTGCCGGACGAGTTCGCGGCCGCCGCCGCGGCCCGCAAGCCCCAGCGCAAGATGGGCACGGCCTCGCTGACGCCGCCGAAGCTGCCCAGCCTGCTGACGCTCTTCTCGCCGCCCGCCGGACACAGCCAGAGCCAGCAGAACACCGTCACGGCCGCCGACAATTACCACGTCCGGGGCAGGAGGTTCTCGCTGAGGACCGCCGAGAATTCCGGCAACTCGACGCCGCTCTATCAGAGGAGGGCGACGCAGGGCGCTCAGGCGATGCCCAGACCCGCCAGGAGGTTCTCCCTCAGGCCGGTCAAGACGCCGGCTACCACGCCGCCCCTGTATCCGTATAGTTCGGTGAGTATTTCTTTGTTTTCTTTATTGTGGGTCGTGTTGATTTTATTTTATCTAACGACGCATTATACTTTTCTCTTCGATAGAACCCAAGCCAAGTGGACGACCGTCCGAATCCACCACCCTACTCCGAGCCCTTCGTTCTAGAAAGTCAGAAGAAGCCACTCGTGCAAATGGAAGGCGCGCCCGGGGTATCTTCTCCCATGGCTGTCCCTTCGACCATCGTGAATCGTCGCTTTTCTCTGCGACCAGCTCAAATTGGCGTACCGCCAGGTAAATCTTCGGCCGCGGCAGTAAGCGACCAGCAATCTGCCTCTACGTCGGCTGCTCCCATGCTGAGCAGTCAACCTGTCAGAGCCATTCCAAGGTGGAAAGCTGGCATGCTGCAGCGACAAATTGGCCAGAAGAATATGCAGCGACGCGTCAGAGCTTTCAGTCTTAGCGATGTCCACAGTGATGATAACGATCGGAGAATTGGTGGGTATTCTATAAATTGACAATGATACTTTAAAATGCAGGTTTGCAATAAGTGTTTTTAATTTATCGATTGCTGCTAATTTCAGGCATAAGTCCGTTGGCGTTGCAAGACAACGCGCGAACAATCACCTCGATGCAGGGCCAAAAACTCGCCTCGGCTCAGAAAACCGTGACCATAGTCTCGCCTGACCTCTCAAGGGTCAAGTCCGAGTACCAGCAACGAGTTTCCCACCCGTCGGACGAACTGGACCTTCACAGAAGCACGAATCCGTTCGCGGCGTCGCGTGCTCTGCGCAGGTACAACAGCGATATCGAGTCCATCTCCTCCAAGAGTTCCAGCCGCTCTTCCAAATCTTTGGACAAGGAACCAGTGAGCCACAAGACGAGCAGCGGCAGCAGCAGCAGCAACAGCAGCAGCAACAGCAGCAGTAGAAAGAGCTCAGACGATAGTATTAACGACAAGAGCGCAGCTACGACGTCGATGACGACGTGGAATGTTAGGAGCTACGAGGACGACGACAACTACAAGTGGGACTTCCCCAGTGACGATTTCAATGCTGGCAGTAAAAAAACTGCGTCCCCGGTGATGCCCAATGACGACATTCTTGAAGCCCTCGTTAAGGAGTCTGAAATTGTTACGAGAAGATTGTCCGAACAGTCCGTCAGTGGTAGTGATAAGGGTAGTGAAATTAAGACAGTCGAGCCCAGTGGTGGCACCGGTGTATTAGCTAGTAATGATAGTATTAGTGAGGCTAAGCCAGAATTAGCCCCGTCGAGGAAAGTGTCGACGGCGAGTCGTCGATCTTGGACAAGCGAGCAACCCTCTGCTAGTAGGAAACCCTCGATAGCATCGATCGAGACCTGGTCTGAAGCTAAAAGCAGGAGAACGTCCGCGGTTTCCATGCCTCGAAGTCGGAAAGGCTCGTCTAGCACGATGCCGCCTGCTGACGATAAAGCAAAAGTAGAACCTTCGTGTTCCTTAGTGGAAGTGAGGGTTGAGACGGAGAATATTCCAGAAGTAGTTGTAGAAACGACGACAGCTCCTCGGTTGTCTGAAGTGAGGATTGATGTGCCAGAGGTTGAAGAGCTGCAGGCAGTTGGCACGACTGGCCATCCCTCTGTAGAAAAGTGATTTTTATACAAGTTTTGAAGTATTGATTTTTTAACGAAGATCTCGTTATTGAGGTTTATAGTGTATGAAGCGATCCTTATAGAAGTGTGCTTTGTTGATCTTCTTTGACATTTTAACATTAAATATTTCGTGGTTTATTGAATTAATATTTTGGAATTTGTCTTGTAAGAAGCAAAATCACAAAGTGCACTTGATATGGCTTCCTTGTTACAGTTACATGATAAAGTATTGTGAAAAAATTCATGATGAATTTTGGGTCGCTTGAGATATTTTGACGAGATTTTTTTAGCTACGAAAGCATTTTTAAAAGAAAATTGGTGATGAATTTTGATCGTTTTAGATGTTATGATGAGATATTTTGGCTAAGAAAGCGTTTTCAAAAGAAAAGTTCAAAAAGATAGATTATTAAAAGTTGCCTTGGATCTGAATGATCTTCAGAAATTCATTTAAGGATTATTTTTTTCAAAAACTCGAAGTAAAGAACTTAGGCATTAAAACTTCTCTGCAAGTTTAGCAAAACTAAAGTATTAATTCTCTTAAGAACGCCATTCCTTTAGTACAATATCAGATTAAGTATTTATTATTCATAGTAATGTATTTTTTATAGTCAGTGCGTTAAATAATTTTACATTTTTACGTTTAATTAAGGCAACACTGTTAGAAAACAAACATTTAAGAACGCTTCAAAGCAAACAAAGCTATATATAATCTACGCATATACAGATTTCCTTACAGTTTTTAGTCTTTGAACCTTTATTTTTGCAGAAAAGTTGAACATTACTTTCAAAAATGCTTTTTATAGCCAAATTTTGTTAGGATCATTAGATATTAGCATATTATTAATATTCTCAAGTATTTGACTTATATCATTGACATAGTCTTTAGAAACTGATATTAATCGCCATATCAATTTAGTTAATGACAAGTAGTTGACTATTTATTTATGACTTTCTCATATTTGTCATAATTTTAGAAAAATACAGTATCAATGACTATTCTTTCTTATATGAATTTTTAAAAGTAGCGATTAAAATACTGAGCAATGTGAATTAATAATGACTTTAGCAGTAAAACTCTTAGTAAATAGGTTCGACAATTGCTGTGAAAGAAACAGACATTTTTTTTATTTAAAAAAATGCAAAGACACTCGTTGTAGAATGTATATAAAGTCTACAATCTGTTCCGACAGATTGCAATATTCCTTCGTGACATATTGGAGAGCTTTTGAGCGAGGTATCTCGCTTACCATTTAGATGTAGTTAACACTTGTCACGAAGGATAAATAAACGTTGGAGACAGCAGACACTTCCAAAATAATGTACACTGAATAACGATACTGTGATAGCACTGCGCGCCTTAGTTACTTTAAGTAGTACTCGGCAGGTACGAGTTGTAGTATTCTTTTTTCAAGCCCAGTAATTAGTCTAAGGTTTTAGGGTGGCTGTTCAATTAAAATTTGAGACTAAGTATTTCACTTCCCAATTCGATTTTATTTTATGTGGACAAATTTATTGTATAAGATTTTATAATTAATTTTATAATAATTTCCTCTTTTCAGTTTTATTTTTACTTAAGCTTTTAATGAATTTAAGAATTTACTTTTAAATTTGATAAAATCAAATTGAATAGTCACCAAAGAATGTAGTTCTTTTGTTTTGCATATTATTGTACATAATTATAAAGGTAAACCTGACAAAATGTTCAATTTTAGTATAATTAAATAAAAAGTATTATACAACAGCAACAAATTTGTTACAACATAACTTTTAATAGCAGGGAAATATTTATAATTATCTAAATTATAAAACGTAAGAATTTGATACATATTTTGTGAAAATTTGATGCAATAAATTAAATTATATATATGTAGAAAGATCACTTATTAGCAAAACCCTACACTTACTTCCTTTTTGCAAGTGTACATGATTATTTATTAAATCTACATAGCTACTGGTGCATCAGGAAGGAAGCAAACATCTTTGGATTCTTCTCCCTTTCAATTCAAAAGTTACTTTGTATGTAACAACGCAGCAGCTAAGATCATAGGAGCGAGGGTACAATGTTTATGTGAATCAGTCCATACACAGAAGAAAGTTCGTAAAAAACATTGCTTGTACCTCAAGCCTTCTTATTTTCTCGCACGGCGAGAATTTCAAGTAAAATTTTTGTACCAATAGAAAATATTGACTTTAGGTAATAAAATTATGAAAATCGGCTGTGTACCAATCAAGATATTTACAAAAAGTATGGGCAGCCTCTATTGCAATATTTTTTTTAGACAGTTTGTAAAATCTATATTTTCTACTTGTAAAAAGATTTTACAGGAGGTTCTAAAATTAACTAAAAATTTAATTTATATTTTAATAAGGAATGTTTTTAACAGCTAGTATTCAATGAAATTATTTTTAATTTCGAATAGATTGAAAATATGTTTCGTAACACTTGATTAAAAAACACAAGAAAAAAATGAAGAAAAAAAAACACTCCTAATCAAACATAATATTATTCTAAACTCATTCTTTTGTACAATATAAGAATTTAAATGTAAGAGCAATTAATTAATTTATTAAAATTTGTAGCTTAAAATATTCCCATTTAAAACAAAAAATTAAATTTTATATTTTAAAAAAGCTCTATTCAACCTCCTTCAAATATAGCTTTTCGGCCTTTTAACACCAATAGTAGTTCTATAGTTAAATGCTATCATCTTCAAGATACAAATAATATTTATATCTTAAATTAGGCAAAGCTTTTCTGTTGAATGCAAATGTTAGAATTCGTAAACTCTCTTGCGAAAAAACCGTTAGTACAATATTAATGGTTTCGAACATTTTTCTGTTTTAGAAATACTATTGGCAATTAAAATGCAAGGTTATTTAATGTTCCTTAGATGTATCGAGGGTTGCCAAACGTTTTCTCAATTCTTCGACCAGATTTGCTCTTGAAATAGATGCCTCTTCTCTCGTTTTGACATTCCGCAGCGTCACCTCACCTCTTTTCAATTCTCCTTCACCAATAATAATCGCCAGAGGAATTCCATACTCTTCACAATGCTGTAATTGTGCCAAAAGTTTTGGACTCTTCTTGTAGGACTGTTCAGCTTTGATATCATTCTCCCAAAGTTCGGCAAGGATTCGCATTCGCTCTTCATGCATGTTTTTCTGTGCAGCAGCAACAAAGATCTGTACTTCGGTTGTACGCGTCTTCTTGCCGCGTTTGGCTATCGAGGTCTCGAGTACGCTGAAGATACGTTCGATACCTAGAGACATGCCTACGCAAGGTACCGTCTTGTTCTTAGGGTCGAACATGCCTACAAGGTTGTCATAACGGCCACCGCCAGCGACACTGCCTACACCGACATCGTCACCTGAAAAATAAGCAAGTTATTTTTTACTTTAATATATTAGTTATTTGGAATAATTACTAGTATATAATTAAATCAGAATATGTAAAAATTTTTTTAAGTATTACAACTCACCGGTTAATACTGCTTCAAATATAACACCCGTATAATAGTCAAGACCTCTGGCTAAACTAAGATCAAAAACTACATTATCCATAACTTTGTAAAGATCGCAGTATTTCAATAAAAGTTCCATCGAGTCAAGTCCTTGTACAGCAGAGGCCTGCTTAACCAACTCCGTATCTTTCCTTAATGCTTCAACGAGATCTCGGCCACCGCTTTTCGATACGTAAGTACCAATTTTGTCGGCTATCTGGCCATCGAGACCTTTCTCTTCTACCATTTCCTTCCTTACTTCGTCCCAAGGACTTTTATCGAGCTTGTCGACAGCCGAGCATATCGTTCGGAATTTCTCTTGAGGAACGCCACAGGCGGCGAAGATTCCGTCAAGTAAGCACCTGTGATTTACTTTTATGCTAAAAGTTCCTAAGTCTAGAGATTTCAAAGCCTCATAAATAATGCGTAGACATTCGGCGTCTGGCAACATTGGGTCATATTGTCCGGCAATGTCGAAATCCTGAAATTTTAATTAGGCTATTAAACTTTCAAATTGATCCTTTAAATTATATAGAAGCTAGAGCTACTACATTATTTTATGCAAATTTGTTAACTACAATTAATTTCAATTCTACTTACGCATTGGTAAAATTCTCTGTATCTTCCTTTTGTCATTGCAGGGTTATCCCTTCTGTACACTTTGGCAATGTGATATCTCTTAATGTTAGTGATTTTGTTCATTGCCAAGTATCTGGCAAAAGGTACAGTTAAATCATATCTTAAAGCAAGAATTTCTCCACCTTGATCTTTAAGATCATAGATAAGTTTTGAATCTTCTCCATATTTTCCAGTGAGTACATCCTAAAAAAAGAATACTTTTTTAGATTTTCCAATTTTCTTAGTTTTTATAAAAAATATCATTATCACTTACTTTTAATTCAAATATTGGAGTGTCTATTGTTTCAGCTCCATGTTTTTTGAAGATAGAAATAATTTTCTCCATAACTGATAATCGCAAGGCCATCTGTTCAGGGTTGTAGTCCCTTGTGCCTTTTGGTGTTTTAAGTAAAAGCTTTTGTGAACCCACATTGTCCTCACCTAGTTGAGCCTTTAATTCCAACAATTTTGAAACTTCTTCTTGAATCTGCAAAAATAAATGTTAATTAGTTTTATTGCATAAACAGAGAACCCAATTAATTAAACCGACGACATGTAGGTACGCATACCTGATTAGTAGCGACCACAGTCGTGTAACGACGGGCAGCAAGTGTAATATTGGTACGTATCAGGTGCAGCATGATGCAAGAAGGAAGAGAACCGCAACCAGAATGAAAGAGAAAATCCACCTCAATGTTGGTTATCGAACTAAGCGAAACATCAGATATAATTTAAGTTAGCAAGCTAGCTACAACTGCCACAGATTATCATGGTGTACATGATTGAGCAAGTAGTGTTTTGAATGATGATTTTTTTCTTTTTAATACATTTAAATATTAATTGTACTTATATAGATATATATAGATATATAAATAATAGAATTAGTATATAGGACAATTTTTTAATTGAATTTTTTCTGTGGCAGTGCTGCAGGCATGCAACTACTGCCTCACCTTTTTATCTAAATCATTATTAGAAGAGGTAGAGAGACGATCAATTTTTGCTATTAGATCAGTATTCATTTGCTTTGATTCAGGGAATGTGGAGAGTTCCTCTGAACTGAAACTTTTCATGTGGTTAAACCAGCGCTTCAAGTGAGGCCAGTTGCCATAACCACCATTTTCATGAGTACGACATAAATTAAAAAAGTCTGCATCTTTTTTTGACGGATTCCAGCCATTCACATAGCTGTAGTTTGATAATTCTTGGTCAATGTCTCGTAATGATTCTTTAAAACCCTGGGGGGAGAAAACTCATTGAGTTTGTATTTATATTTTATTATTATCATCAGTTTTTATAATATGATTTCATAATTCTGAATTCATAAATTTCTATAAAAACTGTAATTAATTTGAAAGTTATTAAATTACAATAGTAAATTAATAAACTGTAATGAAGAAATACTATCTAAATTAATATATAAACATGATTTAAATATTAATTATTTAGTTGAAGTTGATTAACTAAAGTTAAAAATATATATAAATAAAGCATCCACATGGATTTTTATTTGTTAAAGGATGATGAAATCTTTGATAATATTGTTCTCTATTTTGAGTAATAAGTTCTTGTGGCAGTAAAAATACTTCATGATTTTTCAAGCCACTTGTATTTAAAAAATTTTTTAAATTAAATACTCTGATGTAATATAATAAAAAAATTAACATGTTCAATATTTAAGTTTGCTATATTTGGCAAGAATTGACCATAAAAGAAGTTGTCATAAATGACAAATTAAACAATTAAAATAATTTTTATAAAATTTTAAATGAATTTTAATCATAATTGGTAAACTATATATAGTATTAGAATAGTTCAGAAGAAAACAGAAAGATGATGAAATGAAAATGAAAAAGAACAAATTACTTAAAATAAAAAAGAAAAAAAACAATAAAATATTTACAAACTAAATTATTAAATAAAAAGCATTAACTTAATTTAACCTTATTTTGTAAATATTTTAAAACAAATAATAACATTTAATACTTTAATTACTTTTAAGGCAAGTAAAAACAGCTGTTCCCACTTCTCACTAAGCAGAGCAATAGCACAATTAGACGTATGTAATTTTAATTTACAAACTTTCGAAAAATCTCTGAAAAATACTTTCTTGATTTAAATTTTTACAATCCATCGTTACACAACGTCACTATAATTAATGCTTCTTGCTCGATCGATCGCGTTTGTATCTTCAAAATGACATAAGCCAAACTTAATCTCCGAGTGATTCCCACTTTTCTCCTAAAAAAATCCACTTCGATCGAGCAAAGCCAAGCTCTGAAAGTGTCCTAACCGGGGAGAGAAAGCAGCTGCGCAAAAAAAGCGTTCCTCTCCACGTGCTTGAAAGTAACCTAGAAACCCATAAGGCTGGGACTAACCTGAGCGGGATCGGCTTTGGCGCTCTTGAGTTTCCTAACCAGCTCTCCCTGCTCCTTGATCAGCTCCTGCAGGCTACCCATAATCGCGATCAGGTCCTTGAAACTGTGCAGAAACTCGGACGTGAAGGAACTTAGCAGCGGCAACCCATGCCTGGGACAAACACACGTGAACGGACGAGCGTCGAGCCGTCGACTGAGAAGAATGTAAAGGGAAATGTGTAACGCGCCAGGCGACCGACGAATTGGAGGGGAGGCGAGCCTCTCTTGCCAGCTCTTGCACACCGCGACCGGCAATTTCGCTCAGCTTCGGGGAAGTGATTGCCGGGGAATTGCGGCTCGGCCGAGCGCCCCTAGCGGTGGGCGTGGGAAGTTTTGGAGAGGAGTTTCCGCGGCGAGACTTACGTCATCCGCGAGAGCGCATGCGTTTTTCGAGTCCGATGCAGCCGCGGTGACTGGACTCCAGTCGCGCCACTTCTTTCAGGGACGTACGATTTGATGGATACTTAGGTGTAGATTGCTGCTGCGATATTAATTGTTTAGGTGTATCCGCGAGGCTGTGAGAAATTAATCTGTTAAATTGAAGAGAATAAGATGTATAAATTGGATTATTATACGAAATAATTATTTTCGTTAAAATACTTGGAATTAGTTAGAATTCAGAATTCTTAACTGCTTTTAACAACATGGATATTATTGAAAACTTTCAATATTTCTTATCTAATCTTTCATAAACCGCAATGATTAACACCTAAAACTACTTTTATTATTGCTGCACATTTCCTCATAATTCTTCTCTGAACGTCTATAAGAACACAATTTCCTGTAAACAAGCTGTCTATTTTAGTATTAGTATTAATTTTAATTTTAACTGAAAGTTAAATAATGTTTTTGCATTAATTTCTCATTGCATTCATGAAATGCCAAAATCAGGTTTCGTTTATACTAATCTTTTCACACACTTTCCGAACGCGAAACGCATGTAGCGAAAATGAAAGTAATTTCAAGATTAGAAGACATTGCCGGTCAGTACTAAACTTTGCCTGAAATCAACTTTTAAACTAGTTTTATGTTTTTCAAATTACCATAACACAATTAAACTGATTTTTATGTTTTCGAAAACTTTGAAGATTAAAATTTCGCGAAGTGTTAATAAGTTTTATTGACTTCTAAGAAATCTGTTTTATGAGGTTTAGTTACCACATGCCATTGGCAAAATTTAGCTTTACTTTCCAAAAACTAATTTTAACATTCATTTATGCATAAATTAGTATACAAATTAACGTTGCACCAATACTTTATTTCCGTTAAACTTTTAGTGCATAATTATAAACGCAATAAAATAAAAGTCAATCTTTTCTCCATTATTGCACAGGATGAAAGTCCGCACCTTCACCAACAAACCCAAATGTTTTTACTTCCAATTTCCAACACTTGGCGCAGCTGCACTGACTGAAACGTTTTGTAATCCAACAAATAATTGACCGATCGTTCATTATTACAGTAGATTGCCAAACTATCTTGTGATCGGAATAAAAAAAAAGTCGGTCCATTCTAATCCATTTATTAAGAACCTGATACCATACTTGCGGTCGTTATGGAATGTTTCGATTGCAGACCCAAGAAAAATGCAGATTTGGCGAATGCGAATTGGTGTTTTTACGCGTGATAAGTTTTTATCACGTGCGTTTAAGACTAGGTGGTGATCTTGTTACTCAATTTGTGATTACATTGTTTATTACTACATTGAGATAGGTAAGTATATTTTTGGAACGGTCTGTTTAAAAAAATTTTGTAATTACGTTGTGATATTTATATCTTGAAGAGTTTTTTGACATTGAGAGGAATTTTATAATAATCGAAGTGAAGGAAGCAATCTTAAATTACATCAACTCCGCGTATTCGTAATTATTCATAAGAAATGTAAATAAGTGAATGTAAATGTGTTATATAATCAAACGTAAATATTCAAATAAGTATACGATATTTTTCATTAAAACAAAGCTTATTACGTTAAAATTTATGTAATTTCATTTGTGATTTCTGCAAAAGTCTGGTAGTTTTGAATTCCATTTTGACATTTATGCTATAGATATTGCCAATAATAACTACCTAGAGAGTTCGAGTCATTTTTATTTTTCCTGTCTTACCGGTTTCAGATATTTCTACTGGCAATCTATATTTATTTTGATAAAATAGAATCAAATTTTTTTCTTAATACTTGAAATCTCCATAATACTTAATTTGTTTGAATGAAACGTCTTGAGGATTCTTATATATTACTCATTGTTTATTGATGATTACTATTAGATTGATTTAGAATTTATTTTGTCATCGATTTCGTACTAATTTAATTTCTATTTTATATTTTAATCGATTATATTCCTCTCACTCAGCACTATAATAACAATCAAATTCCTAGAATTTCTTAAGTAATAATAATACTAGATACTTAAAAAGATTTTCACCAAGGTTGCAATTTTTTTTAAAATGATAATTTATTTTTAATATTTAGCATACTTCTCTGTAATTATATTCGAGTGTTTTTTTATATTATTTTAACTAACGCCGATTATAAGTAAAAATTGAAATAAATTTGTACCCGATTTTAAAATTATTTTGAGTTTTTGCATTTTGTAATGGTAAAAATAATAAACTTACGTTAGAAAACATTTAGTACATTTTATGAAAAAAACTTTTTGACTATTTCAATTTGTAAATTCAGTCTTATTTTTTACATAATTCTGTTCAACGATTGATTTTAACGGTTTCATTAGATTGATAGAGCTACTTTGATAGATAACTAATTTTTATCTTTTCTTTATTTATTCTACATTTATATCGCTGAAAATTATTGATTATTATAATTTTAGTTTTAATATAATTATTTGTAAAATTCTTAATGCCTTATTTTATGTTCAAAACTATAAGACTATAACTCGAAGGTAGTACGTATTCTTAGGTATACGCATTAGCTTAGAATAGATATTGGAATAATTTGACAACATCTTTAGACAGCTAATTTTAGAATAATAAATCCCTCGAATTTTTATGAAATGAATATTACTACTTTTATGTAAAAAAAAAAGGATTAATAAAAAAAAAAAAAAAATAAATAAAAAAAAAAAAAAATTATTTGCACTATTCTGATATTCTGATTACAAAATTATCTTTTGAAAATCGTTATCTATTTGATATTTATGGACGATAAAAACACATATAAAAACTAATCAATAAATCTAAGAGAAAAATAAATATTATAATTAGAAAGATATTTCTTTTTATCAAATACGGACATTAATTAGTGACTGATACACTTTTATTTATCATCATCAATAAATCGTGTTATTGATAACCAATCAACTTAAATTAATATTTGCAGTTCAACGGCAATATATTATAATAAAATGGTAGAATTCAATCATACGAAAAACAGCAGCTCAAGAGTTCAAATAATATTAATTAAAGAGAACTTTATAAAATTTTAAGTTATTTCAAGATTTACAAAATGTATCAATAGTTTTATGATGAAAGTGGGTAATATAAAATTCTTATACAAATAAATGTTTTTGTGAGAAAAAAAAATAAGTGAAAAAAACACCCAAAGATGATATGTGGGCCATCATGCGAAGGTAAGTTTTTAATTTTTCCAGAAAAGCTTCAATTTAATTAATAAATTTATTACTTATTTTATCTACAGACATCGTCGGAAAAAGACATTTATTTGCGTTTCTATTATTCTTGGCATATGTTATAGCTTATATGCAACGAGCCGCAATGTCAATGGCTTTAGTTGCAATGACTGATAAAGAATCTAACAATACTGATTTTCCGGTAAGTTTGATACTTTGAAAAATTTAAAAAGTTTCGAAAAGTTTAAAGAAATCTATTTTTATAGAATTTTAATAAAAAATAAGCATTAGCTATTTTTAAAATGACTCGTATGTAGGTATAAATATATAAATTACAGGTTTTTGATTGGACTCCAGAACAGAAATCATCAATTTTAAGTTCTTTATTGTGGGGTAACTTATCATCCCAATTCCTTGTCTCTTATTTAGTACGTAATCGAGGCAGCCACAAGTTACTTTCATTCGGGATGCTGTTTTCCGGTATTGTGCTGGCACTCATACCTATTTCAGCTACTCATCTTGGTTGGATTGCCGTTCTTTGTTGTCATGCTGCATTAGGAGTCATTCAGAGTTGTTTAAATCCGATTTCAAAATTGATGCTTTCGAGATGGATCCCTATTTCTGAAAGAGCTTCTATAGGTAAAAAATTTAAATTGTTTTGACTATTTAATCCTAAAAATAGAAACCTATCAATGGAAACGGGTACACGCTTAATTCGCTAAAAAAAAGTTACAAAATAATTGAAAATTCTGTTACCTGATAAAGAGCGTAATTCATAATATTTTACTTTTAAATAAAAAATGGGCATTATATATGTATATAAATATATTCATTTCCATCTTTTTGATCTAGTGATTAAGAAAAAAATAATTATTTTTAGGATCTTTCGTTATGATGTCAGGCCAATTAGGAAATGCTCTTTCCATGGGATTTTCTGGAATTCTTGCCGCATCTAGATTGGGATGGCCTGGTATATTTTACGTTTTTGCTGGCCTTGGCATTAGTTGGGCCATTTGCTTTTATTTCTTAGGGGCGGATACACCATTTGATCATAAATTAGTGAGCTTTAAAGAAAAAGAATTGATTCAGAATAGTTACCAAGAATCTGTCAGCCAAAACATTAAGCTTAAAGTAAATCATCTTCATTTTACCTAATTCTAAATATTATTTCACTCTAAAAATTGAATATTTTAATTTTATTTACAGTTTCCATTTAAAGCTGCATTCACGTCAATACCATATCTTGCTCTGCTAGTGACAACTGCCATGAGCGACATATGCATACAAATATTTTTGATGGAAATGCCGGCGTATTTAAAAAACGGTTTAAATTTTGATATAGCAAATGTAAGTAACAAAAGAAATTTTCATCAATGAAGTATTAATTTTTAATGATATAATTCCAATAGAAATAAATGGCTGATAACGATATTTTATTCGTAGAGTGGTTACGCATCGGCTGTACCATTTTTGTTGCAATTTTTTGGTGGGTTCATCTTTGGCATTGCATCTGACTTTGCTCTGCGTAAAGGAGCTTCATTGAATATTATTCGAAAAGTTTGTTCAACTTTTGGTTTGTGGGGTCCAGCTTCAACATTACTAATATTAAGTATTACCAAACCTACTGATAAAATTGTAGCGGTGGCGCTTCTTGCATCAACGCTTGGATTACGCTCAGCTTTATTCAGCAGCCTTGCTCTTAACGAAATGGACATTAGTCCTAATTTTTCAGGAGTTTTAGCGTCCATTAATAATTCGTTAGCCAAAGTATCTTCGACAGTTCCTTACATTACAAACCTAATTGTAACCGATCCGGTAATTATTGATATAAAATATTTCATAAATAGAAAAACATTTAATATATTTAACGCGGTGAAATAACTTTTAAACTTTTAATTGCAGAAAAATTTAGATCAATGGTACTGGCTATTTTTTTTGGCTGCTTGTTTGTATTTCGTGGCCAATGTGATATTTCTAACATTTGGAAGTGCCGAAGTGCAGCCATGGAATAAACCTGTTTCGACAATAAAGTCTCAAATTAAGGCTGATAAAGTACAAGATGAACAGAAAGTTTTTGTTGGAAATTGATCTCCAGTTAAATCATAAAATTTACGTAAATTTAATATAAAAATTTCTTTATACTTTTATACAGAGAAAAATTCTGTACTAAAAAGTCAATCTTAATGTTTTCACAGACTAACATTGTTGAAAAAATTACAATAGTTTCTTGTAAAATTTTATTGTACAATAGTTTCTTGTAAACTATTGTGCGTAAAACGTTACGAGCGATATTTTTTTATACACCGTGCGCAAAATTAAATTTTTAATTTTACACACACTGTATTATTGAAGTGCCGTTTTACGCATTATAAACAGTGTATAAAATTTAATTTTACGCACAGCGCTAAATTAATCAGGTCCACCGATCAAGTGGATTGACAGCCGGAAATTGCATCTCGCGTTTGAGCCTGGCTTTTTTGACGACCTTGACGAAAATCATGGTTTATTGATAATTATAGTATTGATAATAGATAATTTTTAGGCTAAGTGATTGTATATCAAAATGTATTATCATAAAAAGATTTTTTCTACTTTAAATATCAAATATTTTATGGTTTAATCGTATATAACCCTTATTTTTATTTCCTTCATCAATTGGCGTAATTTATTAACAAGGTAATTAGTAATTGATTGTCCATAACAATTGTCAAATATGTTACATAAATTTTTTTGTAAAAGACTTGAAAAAAATTTTCAATGATGTGATTACTAAAAATTTTACTACTAATTAAATAAAAAAGGAATAATAAGAAACTTGTAATCACAAATGAAGTTACATAATGCAAATATTAGATCTAATATATACATATACAAATGGTGCATAATATATAAAGCTTATTTTATAAAATCGTCAATGAAGTACTTGAATAAGTTTGATTTTTAATCAAATAAAGTAATTTATTGTTTCTTTTTAATTATCTTTAATCTTCGCCTTTAAAAATCAGTAATAAAATTTCGAGTCGTTCAATCAAGATATACTAATCTTTATCTATCATTTCAATAAAGATAATGTTACCGAAAATAATTTGAAATAATAATACTTTAGAAAGAACCGTTGAAGATGGAAGTTGACGAGAAATGTTGAAGTATAATAACCATTTCGATCAATTTAATTGCTTGATAATTACTGTTTTTAAGGTTTTTCGCTTCGAAACATTTTATATTTTGATAAAACTAAACATTTAAACGGTTATAATGTTAGAGCAATTGTTTTCAAGCCATCGTATATTAAACTTCACGATTTAAAAATTATGGGTTGCGATAGGTATCGTTCAACTGAAAACCTGATTATGTGCGCAGCTATAAAGTATATTAATATAATAGCTACAGTAAAAGTGCAAACATTTGGTTACGTGAAAGACGGCCAACCATATGGATAAATCAAAGACGTTATGACGAATACCGTGAAAATATGCCTAAATGCTGCTTATATACGTAGTTTCTGGAAAAATCAATTATAACCTGTGTATTCTGGGCCTCTGAAAATGCTAACTTTGAAATCTGGAAGTAATTATTAGAAAGAGCTTACATGTCTCTATACTCCAAAGGTTTTCTTTCTTATAATAGAATCGCAATTCGTTTTTTATAATAAATAAATAAACGCCGCTCAGGCTTGCGTTGCAAGCTCCCTCTTCTGGAACAATTTCCTTTTTGAATTTAAATATTATTCTAGAAAGCCTTTTTGCTTTCTAACAAAAAACTACTCTCCTTTTCAAGAGTGAGGGGGAAGAGAGGTAATCAAAATCTTAGTCTTCCGTACGCAGTTAAATCTCTTCGTTTAACTATCCCATGCCTCTTCTTTCATCGAAATGTGTATTCGGTGGAGAGGATTAGCGATCCCGAACGATCCTCTTTGACCGTCATGTGCGCGACATACACAATAATTTTATTGTGTCGAATTGATCATTCCAGAAAAATTGATATTTCTGTGGTATTATTAGTAATTATGGATTATTACAGCTCAGTCACTGATATTAGCTTGTAATTAATTTTAGCTATCCAAGTTTATTGTATTATTGGTAATGATTCAGTCGAGTAATATTCATCAATTATTACGTCCTTTAAGAAATTGGTTTTGATGGTTACAGAAATCGATAATAGCATATAACTACATTGGATTTAGTATATACTCTGTAATATTTTAATCAATTCTTGTAAGAAATTTCTCTATCTTTTTGTTCATTTTATATACAAAACATTGCTCAAAAAAGTACGGGATCGTAGTTTTATTTGAATTACAGCGATTACTTGCGCTTTCCCACCCCAAGCCATTTTAACGATTGAATCAGATGAAATCAGCTGGGGTTTGGTAGCCTCGAAAAGATGACCTCTTATTGTCTTAAAGAATTTTCATCCTTATATACGCGGCTTCATTTTTGCGCTCGGCTAATTGTATTACTATAGCGATAAATGCCTCACTCGCTAACGCTTACTTGATAGTATTTTGTTTATGTTACTTTTTAAATTACATGCATTTTAAATGAATTCCAATCATCAATTCAATTTCGTCGAATTTGTATCTCGAATTAATGAATTTTGATTAATACTTCTAAAAAATTGGTTAAATTGATATTCGTATGTGAATAAGCGGTTTTTTTTAAATACGAGAACGTTTATTATAGGTAGACTTTCTTATCAGTCTACTAAAACAGATTTTAAAAAATCATAAATGCACTTTTATTATCCTTCATAATTTTCAAACCCGTCGTGTATAGAACATTAATATTTTTTAAAAGTATAAAAGGTAGTCACAAAAAAGTTTTTAGAAGCAATGTTTTTTCTTTGAGGGAACTATAAATGTAATTGAATCGGTATAAATTTTATGTAATTACTGCAGTTATTTTATTCGACTCAAATATCTGAAACTAGATTATAAAAATGAAGCATAATTTATTC